>JAGFMF010011923.1:547087-585129 GCA_019455555.1 Galemys pyrenaicus
TCTGTCTGTGGTGAATCCTCTCACCCGCCCCCCACACCTCTGGCCTGTACCCCAGTGCTTGTATGCATAAATAAATAAATCTTTAAAAAAAAAAAAAAAGAAAGGGAGAAGAATGGTTTTCTGGAGTCTTCCTTCTTTCCTCCATTTCAGCATTATTTGCTTTCAACCTTGGAGATTTAATGAGAATGATAATTCAAGAGAATGCTTCCAATTAAGCAGTTGAAAACAAGAAAACAATACAAAACACTCAAACTCTTTTAAAAATCTGCTTCCATTGCTTCATTTCGTTCTCTATGCTTTTTGCCTTAGGCTGCTTTATAAATGCTCATGTCAGTCACTGGAAAATGATTTATATATTTTTTCTCTACGCCAGTGTTCTCCTTTATGTCCCAAAGTGGTATAGCTCGCTACTAATGTTTAGCACTTCTTAGAAACAAAATATAAGCTCTTTTTCTTCCTTTTTTTTTCTTTTTAGCATTGTTGCCCCAGAAACAAAGGCTCAAGAAACAAATGAATTATTTCCTAATTTGTGTGGGGTAAAAGCACTTACATGAGCTTGGAAAAAAAAAAAAAAAAGAAAAGAAAAGAAGAAGAAAAAGGCAGGTCTGGCTAAGACTGGGCTTTTCTTTTAAAGTATTGTAAAGTTAATCCAAATTCAGCATGTTTGAAATTGAACTTATTTCCATCCTCTTCTCTTGACTACCTCCATTTATTTCTGTTAAACAATTCATGGAATTAGGGGATCTCTGTGCTACACCGCCGTGTTTAATCTTGCATAGCTCAAGTTTACCACCAATGTATTTCTCTCTATCCTCATGGTAGCTGTGGTCTGTTAAAAGACTAATCAGGTTACTGCCATCACCTTATGCCACACATATTCAATGTCATGCCAATGTTACCAAAGTTCACCATCCTTTCAGTTACCGAAAAGACACTTCATGGGCTAGAATTGCATTGTTTGATATGGTGACTGTGCTATACATATTTGTTTGAAATAGACCTAGCCCAAATTGATATGTACTGTTAGTATAAAATACATTCCAAAATTTGAAAACTCTATGAACAAAAGAGGACATATAATAAAACCTTTAACATTTTTATACTAAGTGCTAAAATGGTAATTTTTTTTGAAATTTTGGATTAAATATGTTATTAAGTTAATTATTCCTGTTTCTATTTACCTTTTTAATATGTTTGTGAGAAATTCTACACAAAATTCTGCCATGTTGTTATTAAGCAGCATCAACAGAAACTAGAATCATGGTATTATTTGCTTTCTATTCTCCAGTTTTATTGTCTTTTTTAGTTCCCAGAAGTTGCTATTCTTGACCTTTTTAAGTACTGTTTCTTCTCTCTGGAACATTTATATTTTTCTCCTCCATCTATGCAATGTTCTCTTCAATCTATATGCCAAAATTTTTTGAGATCTCAGTTACATTAGCACATATTCAGGAAAGATTTTCTCTTTATCTCGAATAAGTTGTCATGACACACATCTCTCTCTCAAAGAATCTTATGAATCCCTATATATTCTTTGAGTCTTGTCCACTGTCTTCATCTGTTAAGTTTGCTTCAACAGAAATACCATGGACTGGGGAGCATAAACAACAGAATTTTTTTTTAAGATTTATTTATTTATGCACACAAGAATTGGGGTACAGGCCAGAGGTGTGGGGGATGAGAGGATCCACAATAGACAGAGTGGGGAACAGAAAAGGCAGATCAACCAAAACACACTGCTGAGGGTAGCAGTGGGCAAGGCAGGAAAGGTCTGCTGTGCCATGAGGGTCACCTCCCTGGCCAGTGGCAGGGATTGAACTCATGCTGCAGTGGCTGCGGTTTGCCTCATAGTGTGTTGCTTAACCCACTGCGTCACCAGGGAGGCCCCAACAACAGAATTTTTTATCTCACATTTCTAGAGACTAGAAGTTCATGATCAAGATTCCAACATGGTACAAGGGTATAGGATCTTTGTTATAAGGGCATTAATGTCATTTATCAGGGCTTAATGATCTACCAAAGGCTCTACCTCTAAATGGGAGTTAAATTTCAACATAAGAATTTGGGGGGACATAAATTTTCAACCTACAGTATCCACTAACTGTATTTTTATAAGGGTACACTCTATGTCTGGCTTTGTTCACCACTTTATTCTCAGGTACTATACCAGTATCTGTCAGGAAAATAGATTAATAACTATTTAGGAAATGAAAACATATAGTGATTAATATGGAAAATGCAGAAAACAGTCATACTATGTATTCTGAAAGGATATGACCATAGATATAATGGGGCCAGAAAGAAATTTTTTATTGTTTTTGATTAATACACAGCAAAATTTACTCAACCCCAGCTCCTGAGTACATTTTTGGGTCCTTGACTTTAAGGTAAGCCACATTGCTTGCATTGTTTGAAAGGACTGTAGAACGTACGACATAAGCAGATACTTGAATTGTGCATACTTATCTTCGTATCGCCATCAATGCCATGGGGAAGACCTTTTTTTGTATAAGCTGCTGCTCCTTCAGCCTAGGTATATTGAGGCACAGAGTTTCAAACCACTTGACCTGTGAGTAAGGAAAAGTTGTTTTAGTACAGTGTGTAGGGATGGTAGGTTACATAGCAACAGTGGATTATTACAGCTCTCATTTGGGGGACCTAAATATAATAATAATAAACAAAAACATAGTATTTTAAATTTGAACTGTTTGGGAGTGGGTCATTAGATTCATTTTTTTTAAAGATTTACATGCATCTAAGAACTGGGCTACAGACCTGAAGTGCAAGGGTTGAGAGGAGTCACCAGAGATAGAATGAGGAGGATTGACTGAAATACACTGCAGAGGGGAGCAGCACCTGAGACTGGAGAGGTCCTTTGTGCCCTGTGGGTCAGGTCCCTGGTCGAGGATCGAATTCCTGCTACAGTGGTTGTGGATGCTTCATAGCGCTGTACCTTAACTCCTTGTGCCACCAAGGAGGCCCCAGATCATTACCTAATTTCCCCCTCAACTTATTAAAACTTTAGAGCGGTTTCTTTCTTCCTTTTCCTAGAGAATACACTTCAGAAAACTTTCCATTATGAATACTACCCCTACCCTTTTAGATACATTCTTACAACTTCTTGCATTATTACAACCAGGAATGTTAGTCACAAGACCTGAGAGCCATTTGAAATACAATTGACAAGGAACATGGGCCCCTACCTCCCAGTCTCTGTGGGAGGATAGGAGCCTGACTTTGACATACACTAATTAGCAAACACAGATGGCTTAATCACATTGATCAGCTTTCCCACTAATATTCTCCAGTACATTGCCACTAGTTCACTGCAGGGCTTAAAATCTCTCCAGCCTTTGTTTCTGCAGAGTTGAGTTCAATATCTCCCCTGTTGCAATAGTCTTGAATAAAGTCTTCCTTGCTTTTTTAACTCCATCTGCTACAATTTTTCTTTGGCAATCACATAGAATTGTTTTCCAAGGAAAAATTTAGAAGGCTGGCTATGATTATGAATAATTTAAAAATAGACTCCCATACTTAACAGATTATATTCATTTGTGATATATGTGACATCCATTATTCTGACAAATAATCTCTTTAATGAAATAATGAAAATAGTTAATAATTACAGTAGGTAAAATCTGTTGAAAAATATAAAACACCATCTTAAGATTTTATCATTTCTGGTTTTGAAAACCATAATCTGAAAAATACTTTGATGTGGTAGTATTATGTCCATTTTATGGAGAGATAAAATGGGGCTTTAGAGAGGCTAATTTTCTTAGGGTCATAATTTATACATAGGAATTTCTCGTTCTGGTTTGCTGCTTGTAGACTCCTCATTATTAACTGAGTTTAAATGCTGCATCTGTATGCTGGAATAACCCTGGTATATTCTGGAAGTTGTTCAGCACCTCCTGAGCATATTCAGGAAGAGAGATGTGGGAAGTGCAAATATGTTTCCTGTGACTTATGCTTAGTTAATGGAAGTCAGCTAAAAATATATTGAAACTTACCAAAAATTTTAAACTATTTGAAAGGCAAAGAAAAGCAATATTTTAAAAGTTTTGGGAAAATATTTTATTTGGTTCCATCCTGAGTTAATAATCCTAATGTTCATAACTGATTTTTAAGATTTGTACCATTTCCAGTAGTTCCTATAGAGATACGTGGCAGCATTTGCAAATGAACATTTTATATATCAAAGTAATATACATACAGTAAATATAAAAATTTCGGAATGTGTACATATGAAGCCAACTATGAATTTTTTTCAAATAAGTATTTCATGGTGCCCTCAGGGACAAGTACTTTTAATAAATTACCTCTTGTAATAAATTAGAACTTAGAAGACACACTAAAAGTAGGTACATCCTTGCAAAAATTATGACTATTATATATTCTGAGATATTAGTAATTTAGTCTTACAATTAAACCGCAACTCAGTTATTAAGTTATCTGTTTTAAGACATACTCTTTAGTTACATCCATATTAAGGTTGCTTTTATATCGTATATTTTGTATATTTATAGTAGTTAATGATGCTGGAAGATACAAAGTAACTGTGTAATTTAATTTTCTAGATATCATGATGTTTCTGTAAAATAAAATTGTATTGCTAGTCATCAAAAGATATAAAAAAAGAGAAAATAATCAAAACATTGTCTGGTATATGAGTTATAGTTAAATGTCCTAGTAAAAACTAATTCTCATAAGAGAAAACTTTGGGAAGGGATAGTAGTATAAACAAAGTAAGCACTGAGTTAAAAAATTATAGGGGTGAGGTAGAAAAAAGAAGAGGTCCTGAATGATCGAGTTTTTGAGATGAAAAGAATGAATACTCTAAAATTGCTGACAGCAGGTATCAGGTGATAATCATTCCAAGAAGGAATTATTGGTAGCAATAAGGCAGTTTTGAAGCAGATGGAACAATGCCTGCAAAATAAAGGGAAGAATAGGTGATCTGGGGGCAGGAGAAAAAGAGCATGTGTTTCTGGTGTCAGCTTATTGATAGTATGGTCTCAGCTAGGAACACCAAAGTTGCTCACAAAAGACACACAGATATTTGTCCCTCCACCTCATCATGGAGGTCAGTATTGTGGTTTGTGGTTTTTATTATAACTGTAGGATTCACCACATCAGCAAAACCATCAGAGAGGTCTGAGGAACAGGTGTTATCACACACATATCTTGGTTTCATACAGCATACCCAAAGGACACAGTGAGGTCCAAGATGGCGGTGGGAAATGGATCTCAGCTCTGTCTTTATAGGGTGTGGGGTAGGGTGCCTAAAGTTTTCTGTGTTCACTTGTTTTGGTAACTTTGAAGCTTAACAGTAGGAATTAGGATATAGGAAGGGAGAACCAGGGTCACTCAAGGGGTAGTTACCTGAAGCACCCAGGAGTTTACAGAAGAAACTTCTTGAGTAGGTCCTAAATGCAGTTATTTTGCCAGCACCTGTGTCATACAGTTGGAAATGCTTTTTCAAGATGGATATCTTGACAATTAAAGGCTTGTGGGAAGAAAGGAGGGAATATATTGAGCTATATAATATACAAATGTGGGCTTGTAGGGAATTATAGGTCATGTTGAAATGTTTCCTTGTAATCCTAAAGGCAGTAAGAAATCTTAGATTTAGTCATAAAGAGAATTCAGATATGTTATATAGAAAGTATACTCTGACTACAAGGGAAAATAAATGGATTGGGTACTAGGCTTCCCTTTAGGATATAGAAAACTAGTAGTCTATGACAATGTTTAAATAATGAAAAATACCAGATAGTCTGAAAATCACAGTATTTCTTAATCTGTCTGAGAATTGAGATTGCAGGACAACTCACTGACACAGAATCTAAGGGGGACATGCACTTCTAGGCAGAAATGGGAAGTAGTCACTAGTTTATGAGTAGATGCTCTTGGGAACTTATCAGTTTGAATCAACTGAATGAATTAACTAAAACTTTTAACTAAAAATAAAGACCAAATGTGACTTACAAAAGAATGTGAAATCCCTGAAGCCTCAAGTGGTATTTTCATTTAGTAAGACTCTCAGAGCTTATCGTATGTTCACAAGAAGGATTGGCAAAACTTCTGAAGAAGCTTCCTTAGTGATGCACACTAGGGTTGGGGAACAGCAGCCACTGTGATAAAAACAAGAAATCTCATCTAGAACTTGTTACAAAAAATACATTGAATAAATTTAGAGCTATAGTTGCCTTTAACCAAGGATTCATCAATGGGGTAACATCCCATTCTAGCAAGTAGGAAGGAACTTCAAGAACTTTTTCAAAATGGAAAGATTTTATTGTCAGAAAGTGGCTGGGATAAGGCTACTAGCAAAAGAAAGGAAAGATTATTTGAGATGAAACCACCTTCCCTCAGGGGAAGAACAGAGTCCTCCCATGCAGATGACTCCACTGGTGCTGACCAGGAAATTCTGGAATAATTGGTTTAGAAAACCACCTGAGGAGAGACTGAAACTATGATTAGATTAGATATTATGTCTTGCTGGGAATGTTGCTGCTTTTATTTTAATAATCTTTGTACCTATCTCTCTGAAAGGTGAGAATTGCTGAGGAAATGGCCAGAAATATTAGTGTCATCCACTGCATAATGATAATTTTGATAATAAATAAGAAGGATGAACAAATAGAAAATAACTAGTACTTATATCCAACCATATGAAAATTCTAACAAATTTATAAGATTTAAACGTACCTAAAGAATTGAGAGAGTGACCAAGTAATTCCAACTAAGAAAGCCACTGTAAATATAAGGCATAGGCTGAAGGTAAGTGAATGAAAGCAAATGCCTCTCAAGAAAATGTTGGAGGTGATTTATTAAATTTAGAAAAGATACATTTCAATCAGGTAATATTGACAGGAATAACAGAGGACATTATATACAAAAAGGACAATTTATAAGGAGATATAAATATCATAGAGAACTTCAAATACTTGAAGCAAAAACTGATAGAACTTAAATAATAAATCCAGAATTATGATTATAGGCTACAACATTCAATAAATTGATGGAAGAGATAATATGAACACATGACTCCAATACAAATATGTGGGAACTTTTGTATAATATGTGAAACTTTAATTCAAATTAATATTTAAAATAATTTAAATATCATCTGAATTTAAAATTTATATGGAAAGGCAAATTAACTAAAATAGCCAAAGTAATCTTGAAAGACAACAGAGCTGGATGACTCTTGATATATAATTTTTAAAGCTTCTTAGACTCCAGTAATCAAAATATTGTGGCTTCACAGTCTGGGGGCATGTATTAATACTCCCTGAGGTTGAACTATGCATATGTGGTGAAGGTGTGAAAACAACTGGGCATTCATTAAAAAAAAAAAAAAAGGAAAATCTTGACTGGTATTTTGATATCTTGCACCCTAAAAAATATTATCACAGAGATTTGACATTTGGAGCAGGAATCCTGTACTCCCGAAATGTAAACAATGATATAAACCGATATTACCTCAATTAAACAATATTAATATATAAATACATAATGAAGAAAAAATACAAATCTAAAACAGAAATCTAGAAGAACACACTGATGGTGTCTACTTGTGGTGGTGTTGATAAATATAATGTTAAAGTCAACTAACTAGATATACACACACAAAATATTAATAATAAGGATGCATTTTGAAAATATAGAGCACTAGGAAAGAAGGAAAATAGTAAGGTACACTATAAAAGCTTCATTATGTGAGTTTAATATATGTAAATTAATGAAGTACATTATAAAGATACGATAATGATATAAATATGTATCCATGAAAGATATTAGAGGGTCTCCCTGGTGGCTCAAGGGATTGAACACCACACCGTGAGGCATCCGCAGCCACTGCAGCATGAATGCAGCCACTATAACACGAGTTCAATCCCCAGCCAGGGAGGAGAACCACATGGCACAGTGTACCTCAATCAGTCTACCTGTTCTGCTTCCCACTCTGTCTCTGGTGAAACTTCTTGCCCCTTGCACCTCTGGCCTAGACCCCAGTTCTTCTCTGCATAATAAATACATCTTTAAAAGAAAAAAAAAAAAAGAAAAACTTTAGACTATTTTTTTAAAAAAAGATTTATTTATTTATGCATACAAGAACTGGAGTAGAGGCCAAAGGTATGAGGATGGGGTGTGAGAATTCACCAGAAACAGAGTGGGGAACATAACAGGCAGATTGACTGAAATACTCTGCTGAGGGGAGCAGTGGGCGAGATAGGAGAGGTCTGCTGTGCCATGTGGGTCTCCTCCATGGCTAGGGATCAAATTGTGCTTCACTGACTTCGTATAGATTCATATTGCTTAACCCTTGCACAACCAGGGAGGTCCAAGACTTTAGACTATTTATATACCTGGGTAAAGGAATAAAGTGAAAAATTAAGACAAAAAGTGAAAGAGTTCCATGAAAGGCAATTTAATGCACCCAGTGATTATAGTATGTCATGAAAAAAAGGAAATAAGTACCTGACCTCGTAAATCAGGTTTGACATGCCAAACTAAATGATTATTTAGGAGATCAACATCCAGAGTTAACTCCTTGCCTTATATATTAAAAAACACTAAAATATTTAAAATGAATAATTTATTACAAATTGAAATGATAGCTTCTGGGGGCTATATCCGAGGAAGTGAATGTAATAATAAGACAAGAAATGAGAGTTGGGAGCAGTTTATTCATCAAAGAATTACGAGAGGAAATGATTCTGAGATGAACTGTCAGAATAAAAGTTCTTATTAGATGATAAAAAGGATTAATACAGAAACTGACACAGATACATATTCTTCTAGATTTTCTACATTCTAAGAAGAAAGGGACCATTTCAATAGAAAGTAGAATCACACCCACTGTGGACATTTTCTGTGCTGCATTGGAAACCAGAAGATGGTTTTCAAACTTGACAGTGTAACAAGAGGAAAATATGGTTCTCAAGGATTTGAGAAAAGCAAATGTAAGGTCATTTAGAAATATACATGTTACAAGTTTTTACCAAGTATATATTTGCTGAAAACTACTCAAAGAAAGGTGCTTTAACCAAAATAAAACTGATATAAAATGTAGCAGAAAATTAGCAAAGTGGCTAAATAAATCATGGAGCTGGTTAAAACACAGTGAGGAAATCTTTCAATCAAGGCCAAGAGAAAAAGAGAGATGCAGAGAGGCGAAAAGTGTACAACACGGAATCATCGACAGTATTAGTGGAGGATGGGTCTGCTCTCACTGGGGTAAAGCCTTGAAGTGCCACCAAATAGGTGGACTGAGTGTCTCTGCCCCAGAGCTTGGGAAAGTTCAGAGACATGCAAACAAGATGGTCTTCGGTGCCTAGTGGGGAGAATGCCATTTTGCCTGTGGCTGTCCCTGCTCACCCTAAGTACAGAGCCCAGAACTGTGCTCTTCTCTCCAGGATATTGCTTCTGGTGTCCCTGAAGCTGTACCTACAACGCAGTGATCAGACAAAATAAAATCACAATGCACTAGAAGTGTCCAGTAACTAGAGAGAGGGAAGAAGCAGTGCTTAAGATGGAGAGAGCCCTAACAGATACAGGAGGGATATAGGGGTGAAACCTGAAAATGAAGAATTAAAAACTTAAAGTCTTAGAACAAATGAAGACTCCCTAGAGCCTTAACTTTCATATGAATAATAGTAAGAAACAAAGTACTGTTGAGTTTGAATTTGTGGCCTAGAAAATCATATGAAAGGAATGTTAGTTTCATAGTCATTGCAGTAATGAAAATGAAAACCACTGTGAGATACCAGTGTGCAGCTGCTAGAATGGCTAAATTTAAAAAGACTGTACAAAGTTTCAGTGAACACATGGAGAAATTGGAACTTGACACACTGCTGGTGGGGGGATTAAATGGCAGACAAAGGAGAAGAATTTTATATACATTGCTACATACTTACTGATTAGACAGTGGAGAAAGCACATCCACTTCTTAAATACTCTGACCAGACAGTAACATACAACACTTACTGCTCAAATTCCGCTGGTAAGAACTAATCACATCAGGCAACTGAATTATCTAAGGCACACAATTTAAGCAGGCACTCCTTCTCAGGATTGCAGAATTCCAGGGTCAGTAATTTCAAGACATCCTTAAATTTTGTGCCTAGGTAGCATGTTTGGCTCCCACTAGACCTCGCCCTGTCCAGTATGAAATATGAATGCAAAGAGTCTGGGACATGCACTTCCCACCTGGGCAGATTCCTCCAGTGATAGCTCCCAGCTATGAAAAGGAAATAGAAATTTTGTAAATAGCTTATTGTCTGTAGCTTTCCAAAAGTGTGGGAGGTCTTCAAAGCAAGACCTATGTATTACTCAGTGTCTCTTCTCTGGGATCCAGGAGAATGTTCCTTGAAAGAGAAAAAATATTATTCCCACGAAAAAGGAGAATATAGAGGGGAACAGGAGATGAGGGAGACTTTTTGTTATACCACTATGCCAGCACACTGAAAGATACTAAAAATTATTAATGATAAAATATATTATATATATGAAAGCATGATAAATTATTCAATTTGGCTGTCCTGAAAATCACAACAGGAAGAAAAACCAAGCACTTTATCATATTTTTACAAATAGTATAAGTGAGATCTACTACAGCATAGCTGCTGTTATGTGAAAGTTTTGATTGTCAACTTAAATTCCTTTGTCTGATTTAGTATATCTCTGGAAATTATAGCATATAATTTCCTTTCTGAACAATTACAATAATTGCCTTACCTTTTACATACTACATACAATGAAAGGTAACCCAATATATGACTAAAAATGATGTTTTATACCTGAAAATGCTCTCTTTAAATATTTTGAAAATATTACCATTATAATAAAATATGTTTTAATATTGTCAAATAAGTTTTTAATAATAGATATTTTTGTTTATTATCATTGCACTAAGGATTTCTTCAGATACTACATTGCTTCAATTATCCTCAAATATAAAAATGGTTCCAATTTTACTTGTTTGGTTATAATTTAGGTAATTAGATATAACATTTACATAGCAATTATACTCTTCCATTTAAATAATCAACTTTTTTTAGTTTTTTATAGATGTAGAAAAATATTCATTCAAGAAATGAGTGGCAGGTTTCTTGCCATCACTGTCAAATGTATTCCGTCTAATCTACAAGCGTGTAAGATGATGTGGAAGCCTCACTAGTTCTCTATGTAAAGCTAATCTTGTGCCTCTTTCAGTCAGATCCATTTTAACACAAGGACTTTCATTTATTTCAGGTTTTATGCTTGTTTTCTCTTGGTTTAGATGTATGAGCATAGTGGGAAATGTATCTTCACATATTATGAAAAACATATATTGTAGACATTATTAGAAATATACTATTTATATTATCGATGCTTAGGGTCTATGGAACTCTTCATACACAGTATTTACCAGTATTTGAAACCGCCCTTCTACTAGTAACTTCTGTACACTGTGGGGAATTTAATTGCTATTGTCTTCTCCAATAATTTATTCATCAGTGGGAGACATTCTTCCATGAGTTTTAATTGAAAGCCTGCCTATTTTCTTAGTTGGAATCTACTAACTAAAATGTGTTTGTAGAATATCTTAGGGGAAGAGCAACAGGAGTGCCACTGTAGAAAACACCAGGTAAAAGAAGTGATTTCATGAACACTTAGTTGTGGATCATGTGCCTCACAGTATAAATAACTATTTATGCTTGAACTGTTGAGGGTGAGGGGAAGATGTTGTGAATAATGCACATTAGCTTGAAAACAATCTACTGTATGTAGATTCACAGAGATTATGTAGTATACCTTTATATATGTTTGAGTGTATGTATGAGAAAACAAATTAGGTACTGATATACAGATATGTAGAGAGAAAAATACAAGAAATTTAAAATGCAAATGTACATAAAATGTGCATATAATCTAATTGCTAATAGAGGTATAAGGTGTCTGAGGACAAATTTGTGGCATGCAAACAAATTGTGCAAAAGCTTGAAGAGAGCAGAGTTCATTGTAGGGTAAAGCCACAGGGTCAAGTGAGAAGGGAGACCATATTAGGTCTGAAGGAATTCTTTAGCATCTGTGAGATCAAAGGAAGAAGTACCAAAATGGCCTCACTAGGCTGTGGGGATGACCTCAAGCAGCATGAATGAAGCTATGTGGTTGAGCAAGGGGTTTGCACAAGTTGTAGGGGTGAACTGGGTCCAGTATAGTGTCATCTGATCGCCCTGCTAGCAACACTGTCTTGCCACTCACCATTCTTGAAATATACCATGGTGGCTCGTTGAAGTCACCTGTGAAACACAGTACCTTTTGCAAATTTTTCTTTGGAACACCTGTATATGAGCTGGGTTGTTGAATGGTTTTCCAGTTCTCATGTCCTTCCTCTCTGTGCTCCAGGTTTGGTATCCTAATCTGGTTCTTGCACTGTCAGTGAGTGAGTTACACTTCTCTTCCCTATGTCTGCTTCCTGCAAGGACTAGATAATAAGACTTGCTGGCTCACAAGTTTTTCTCTAAATGATTCCATGGGAGAAGAATCCACAATATCAGGAACCAGTGATAATCTATTCAGTTTTATGTGTCTATAACTATAAATAACCAAATAAGTGAGGAATTATTCATCTCATTCATTCTTTATTTTTGCATTTTTTATAAGACAAAAGATGAAGCATAGACAAATTCATTGTCATTTCTTAATGCTGGCACAGAAGCGTCCTCTGCTTCTGTTTTATTTTCCATTCTCTCATCATCAGCTACTCCAAACTATGCTGCTGACAACACTACCTGCTTACCATAGCCCGTGTTCTCTGCCTGCTCCCATTCCAAGCCATTTCACAAATCATCATGTCTCTCCAAATAGCTTTCTCAATCTTCTTTCCAAAAAAATGTCACTAACTCCTCCAAAAACTTACTGACTACTCCTCTTTCTTTCTGACAGATTTTAAAAACCTTTCCAAAAAAAATTTGATGAGAACTCCATTCATTCCAGTGAATTCTTTGACCAATGCTGTGCCAGATTGCCAAAGTGTCTTCTCTTTTGCCTTTGATCCATTTATCTATCTTCAATACGAACTCATATCTATCTTCCTGGACCTGAGCACCCCAGCCTGAAGTGATCCCTCCCCATCCTGAATTCTTGTAAAATTTATTGTCTGAATAATTCATCTAGCAATGAATCATGTTCTGCCGTGTGACATCTCTTTTATAATTGTCTAGTGCTGTTATTTAAATATTTTGATTTTTTTCTTCACATGATTATGTATTCCCTTTCCTTATAATATGTATTATGTATGTATGATTATGTATTCCCTTTCCACATATGTATTTTATATTCTGCACATTTCCTAGCTCATGGCATTGAAATTCAGACATTTAGTAAAAAGGTATTGATTTGAATTGTTTTCCATTTTATTAAAACTTGTAGAAATTCATACTTATCATTTTGTATCTTTTCTTTTTCATTTTACTCAAGGGTTGTGGGTGACTAATCTGGCACCTCAGATAGATTTTTCTGCTTGAATTTATCCCATATATAAATGACATTATTCTGAAGAACGTAACATCAATGACCATAGGGTCAGAACATTAACAATAATGGAGTTTCTCAGTGTTGTTGGACCATGTAACAAAGAGAGGTGAGAAGATGGTTATGTGGTCATAAGGTTAATAATAACAAAGAAAGCTGCTTGAAAAAATTTATACACATAAATGATCCTCAGATACTTGAAAGTATCATGTATATTTAAAAAAAAGGTAATATTTAAAGTTACATAGTTGTTTTAACAGTTAATAGCTAAAGTAACAAAAGCTAAAAACTCTAGCTTTTGCACTAGGGGAGAATAAAATAGAGTCCTCCCATTCTTAAGTTTTTTTTTCATATTAGACTCCAGGGAGTCTATTCTATTAAATGGTTCTTCAAATCCCTGCCAATTTGAAATGGATTCTAGGACCATCCTCGTTTTCAGGTGCCTTTGGATATTATTATCTTTCATATTTGACAAGGTATGTTTTGTCTTAGAAGTATGGTAGATGTGCTTCACGTTAAGTCTAGCATAACATCTTTGAGTATGAGATTGAGATAAATGGAGAGAATGATAGCATAGCTAAGTGGTTCCATAATAGGTAATAAACTGTACCTAAATCTCTTATTGATGAATCATTGCCAGCTTGGATGGACAGTTGTAGAGATTTATGTAACTCTCCTTCATAAGCTTTGTGCTTGTTAACATTTATGTAGTGCCTTGAGAATCTTGAAAGAAAGTTTTTGATTACCTACAAGCAAGGAAATATTGAAAATATGGATTAAACAGTTGGCAGTTAGGGCCTAAATTTACCAATAGAATTGCACAGAAATTGCATTTGTACTGAGGAACTAGACTTGATGTAGGATTTCATATATGTAACTACTTTGTGTTATTGACACCATACCATTTCATACATGATCTAATTTTCCTCAAGTTGTAGAGGCATAGGTTGTACAATGTGAAACTGGAAGGTATTATGCGACTATGTTTAAAAAGGCATGGAATTTTAATTGACTGAAGTTCAATATGAAATGTGCCTTGACTTATATGTAATGCATTAAAACATGTTTTGTTTTAATTTTAATTTATTTATGAAATATCTTCTAGAATATGGAGGAGACTTAAGAATTGCTCAAATAGGAGCTAGAGAAGGAAGTGGAGCTGTGGATTATTGTTTAAAAGAAGAAAGTCTACTCTAGCTCTCTTCAGATATTTGAAAAACTATGACAGAAAAGATGTTAACACTCTGGAGGAAAGATTAATAATCAATGAACAGAAGTTATGAGGAGATGGACTTTGGTTAAATATAAGAAAGAACTAATATTTAGAATCCAAATCAGATGAGGTAGTCAGTGGAAGTTTTCACATTTACTGAGAGATGCCATCCAGGGAGTCCATTCTATTAAATGGTTCTTCAAATCCCTGCCAATTTGAAATGGATTCCAGGACCATCCTCTTTTTCAGGTGCCTTTGGATATTATTATATTTCTATTTAAGTCTTACTGTATAAAAATACACACACACAAAATAGTCATATATCTAGTGATGGTTTCTTTCCTATATAACAGTGAGTCTCCTTTCAGATTATATGAGAAATGTGTCTTATTTGTGGCTTTACTTTAATATTACTTATATATATTTTTTTTTCTAAAATACATTCCTACCAACTGTGTATAAGGACTCCTTTTTCTTCACACCTTCATCAACACTAATTGTGCCTGGTCTTTTTGATATTGGACATTCTTTCAAGTGTGAGGTGACATCTCTTTGTGGTTTTGATTTGCATTTTTCTAATAGTAGTCGTGAGCCTAGTAGATCTTCTATGGAGAAGTGTCTAGTCATATCTTCTGCCCATGTTTTGATTGAGATATTTGTTTTGTTGTTGTTGAGCTGTACGAGTTCTTGTCAGATATATGATGTGCAAATATCTTTTTCTATTCAGTGGGGTGTCTTTTCACTTTAAGGCAATTTTTTTTTTCTGTGAAGAGGCTTTTTATTTTGATATAATCCCATTTGTTTATTTTTGCTTTTGTTTCCCTTGCCTTGGAGCCCCCAAGCACATTTCTAAGGATATAAGAAAATATAGTTGTCTTTGTTTTTCATAATTATGTACAAAAATATAAAATGAGACTAGGAAAGTAAGATAATCTCTCTGAATTAAATCTCCTGGAAAATGTTCTGGTAAATTATAAATTTTTGGCCCCCAACATACTCAGTGGTTTTTAAATATCAGAGAATATACTTAAAACTCAATCTCTTTAATTTTGGATGTCTTCTAACTATGGTTACTCTGTCGCCCAGGGCCTCTGTATCTCACATGATTACATTTTTAGTGATGACTACCTTATGTTGATATTTAAATATTACTACAGGACAAATCACTCCAAAATGTGTGGTTAAAATTTTATTTACTGCTTCTCCTGAGTCTACCAGTTGCCAACTTGTTCTGCTGGTCTCGGTTGGTCTGAGGAAGAATTACTTCTGTGCATATGATCAGCTGAGGGTAAGCTCAGGAGTTTACTGCTATTTTCTGGACTTGATTATATGTACATTTCTCATCTAGGACATGGGACTTACTTGGCTCTGCTCATTGTGGTCTCTCTTTCTTTGAAAGTCTAAAATCAGTTATTCTCATCAGGCTATCAGGGTTCCAGGAAAGATGGTGAACATGAGAAAATCTGCTTGAAGTGTAGTTCAGAACAAGTGTGCTGACACTCACTTTGCTTTTGATTGGCTACAAGTCCTAAAAGGTCAACCCATATTCAAGGCTCCAACGCTCAAGAGGTAATACAGAAAAATCACATGGCATGACGTATAGTGATAGTAAATGGGTGGAGTTTGCTAGCAGTTTGACATATCTCTACAAGTATACCAACTTTAAATCAAAGACTTTGAGGTCTGCAAAAGCCTAAATGGAATCAAATCCAAACTCACTAACCTGAAGTCAAGAGTTTCAGTTCCCTTCATAGCCTTCTCTAACAATGCTTATCAATGGAATGCTCTCGCTCTAGAAAGTTGGTTGATTTGATAGGAAGAGAAAGAACAATGGACACAGAAAAATGCATATATAACTTATTAGTCATATTAGAAATAGGTGTTGACTCTGTTTATACCTAGGGACTATTTCACTTCTTTATTTTTTACTTTTTTGCTATATGTCTTTAAATGACTGATTTGACTAAGGAGTGATATACAATACACAGAGAAGGGGTTGAAGAAATGGTTCCTTTCTCCTGAAGCAATTTTATAACAATTTTTTTTTGTCTTAGTCCAGTCTCACTGCAAAGCCAAGCCTGAAGCAAAGGCTTACATGCTGATACTTTCTTTTGGGATGTGGTTGGAGAATCAGGGTGAGTGAGAAGGGAGACAGCTGAAGGCATACTTCTGAAATGGCCTCCACTAAGCAAGACAATCTGATTTTTAGTTTAAATCCAGGAGTTTGTGGGGACTGGGGAGGCAGAATTTGTTTATCAACTCCATTTCCATTGGCCTAGGTTTTGTTCAGTGAGCCCTAACTCACATATGCATCTTCTTTCACATGTGTAAGTCCCATGGGATCCTGTGGGCACCAATAAAGAAACCTCTTGATTGGAGGTGAGAGGTGATCTGAATCTTGGGCATGGTACCAGGCACTCATAAGTGGCACCTGAATAAGGACAATCAGAAGTCATGCAGTGAGCTTGCTGTATCTTCACCTTGGGCTATAATTATAGGCAGGAGAACAGAGAAGACCCAGAACATAAAAAAAAAAAAAAAAAAACAAAACAAAAAACCTCTTAGATAGAAAGATAAACCATGTTAGTAGGACAATTTCTCTAAAATGGATATAGATGAATTATTTGTGTCCATTCAAAATTCATGTTGTAACCTAATCCCCAACATGATGACATTTGAATGTGGGGCCAGTGAGGGTTCATTTTCTAAAGTGTGATAGCCATGGAAAGGTGATGACCCAGGTTCCCTGCCCCACACAACAAAGGGTTGAACTGAGCAGTGAGCATAAGCTAGAGAAGATGCCATTCTTGCTTCTTGGCCTTGGATTTGTACCAGGAAGTTGGGGGACATGGAAGGAGACACTTGAAACAGATGTGGTTGAGAGACCCATGGGGAAGCTGACATTGAAAGCCTTTATCTTGACTTGTCTCTTGATTTTTCCCTTTTTCCTTTCAGACTTGTCTGGCCCCCATCTACTTTCCTATGAGTCCCTACAAGTAGGTATCTTAGACTTGTGGCAAGCTTTTGGGCCACTGTGGTTGCTTTGGCCCAACCATGTTTGGCTGAGCATTTACTGTTGAAAGGATGGGTAATTTTGGGTGCTTCGTGTGGAAACTATTTTAACTATATTCTTTCTCAAGTCTTCTGTTTATTGCACAGTAACTGTTGTACACAGATTATATAAAGTTCTTTACTATTGAAGGTCTTATGCACTGGAATATGTTTGTCTTTATGTGGTAGATGGCAGAGCCCATTTAGAGTAGGTAGGTTTTGTGGTCCCTGAGTGACTCTCACTCTGCCCACTAAAATTAGATCATAAGGGTGTAGTCCTCATGAATAAGATTAGTGCCCTTGAAAAAGAAACCTTAATAACTTTATTGCCTTTCTGTCATGTTTGGACACAGTGAGAATATAGTCATCTGTGAAGTAGGAGGGAGGTTCTTACCGGACACCAAATCTGCCCATACACTGATCTTTGACTTCCAGCAACCAGAACTGTGAAAAATAGATTTCTGTTTTTTATATACCTTCCAGTCCTTGGTGTTTTGTTATAGTACCCTGAATGGACTAAGACAATTTAAGACAATCCACTTGCAGCTAAGATGAGGTCAGGGTGAATGAAGGATAAACTGTGAAGAGAAAGACAGGATTTTGCTAAAAATTAGATAAAAAGGAAAAAAAAATGAAAATGCCAATCATCATTAAGATTGGGGGTAAAAGGGACTAGGAGGTGTGAAAGTTATATACTTTAAAAGCTAAATAATCACTTTGTATGTAGGGGTGCAAAATATCTTAGAAGAGGAGGAAACTGACACAAATCTGGAAAATAATCTAAAATTAAATATACATAGCCTTCTCAACTAAAATTAATGAGGGACATAAATGCTACTAATATCTGAAGGGTGTTAACAGGAAGAAAGACGCATAATTACTTAGCACCATACCAGTAAACATAATTAGGAATAATGGTATGCAATTAAGAAAAGAAAAATTTAGTCACAACATCACGAAAGTTCCTCTCTGCTAGTGACATCTATTAAACTATGGCATTGCTCTCCAAAGCAACTGGGAGGAGGCTTGTTCCCTGAAGCACACAGAATAAATGAAACTAGGCTGCAGAAAGAACACCTCATACTGTCAAAAAAAAAAAAAAGAAAGAAAGAAAGAAAGGAAAACAGAATGGAATGTTCTAGAAGCCTGGATAGGTCTGCATTACTGATTTTATGTGTTTTTTTGAAATGGAGGCTTAGAGAAGAATCAAGTAGTAGGGTCTCTGTTCTTAACTCTTGCTGTTATTTGCTGTGTATGACCTCACTGATCTGTGTGCCTCTGGAAAGCAAAGCATTTTCTGAACAGCTGTTCACAAGGCTGCATCCATCTTAGCCCAAGGCTTTGAGGTTTTTCCTATACTTCTGAGGTGAAACCGACAATGAAAATAATTCTTTTAGGGCAATTAGAGTGTTTAGTATTCTTTTCTTCCATCTAAAACATCTCAGTGAACCGCTTTTAAAAATAGATGGGGATTAAGTAGTGATCTGTTACTGGATAAGGAAAGGGCGAATGAGGGTGACAGCTCTCAGCTTCATGATTCCAAAGTGGTTACTGCAAAAGTGGCAAAAGAATACAGGAATCAAAGGCCTATTAGAGAGACTTCGGTTGTTAAATGGGGAACTAACAGTAGGGAAAAAAGGCAAAAGGAACTGAATGGTAATTTTTTATAGTGTGCTTTTAAAAATGCCAATGTTACAATCCAGACTTGATGCTTTAATATCTCATAAGACATTTATACTTTTGCAGCAAGTGCACATTTAAGGAACAGCAGTTGGCTGCAATGTAAATATTCTTTGACTGATTAATATGAAAATGCCCCTTCCTCCTCACTTCTCTTGTGATGCTGAGAAGAAAGTGACCTGATAGAGACATGAATTATGTATTTTCAGAAGACAGAGCTGCTTGAAATTAAAGAAGAGAAAGCTTATTTTATATTGAGGATGTTTTTTGTTTTGTTTTCCCTACAGTGGATATTGGCTTAAATTGGTCGTGGTTAATTTATGAGGGCTGCCAACCTCTGTTTAATCTCCAGGGCACAGAAATGTATTCTTCACACCTTTATTTCCAAATATTTTAGGATATTTCTGGAAATCCAGCTATATTTCCTCTTCAGAGGAGTTTCAATTGAAATCAGAATTTCAATCTGATTTCATCTGATTTGGGTATGCTAAAAGGAGGATATCTCACTCCAATATTTTTCCCATTTAGAATGTAATGACATTTAAATTCTGTGTTAAGTGTGTCAAATTTTTAGGTAATAGTATAATTTAACAGTGCAACCTCTGACATGCAAATATTTTGTGGCTAAAATAACATTTATCCAATGAGATTTTTGAAAGGATTAAATTGAATGACTTAATGTCTATAAAGTTCTTAGCAAAGTATTTGGTGTATAGCAAAGGTCTCATAAGCTATAGTTTGTGTTTTTATTATGAGTATTATGAGTATGGTAACCATTTCATTACAATTTAATGCAAACAATTGTTAATTTGGCTTACTTTGTTATTTGGCTTACACTGGCACCCTGAGAAATAGGAGAAAAAATTCCGTGAGAGTATGGGGATACCAATTTGTATAGCTCTGGATGTTGGTTTTCTTCCCACCTTGCTAGGTTAGCTAAGAGCTGGTTCAATAGAATGACTTAGTTCAACATCAACAAAAAAACCTAGACTAATTCCAGCCAAGGAGGTCCAAGGCCCACCTTATGAACAGTCACTTCCTATAGCTACTTTGTAGTATAAATGTTTCTTATATGTCCTCCCCCCTACCCTTTATCTGTTCCTATAAATATGTTCATTATTACAGGAGCCCTCTCTGCAGTAGTGTTGCCCATAATATTTGCCTGCAATCCTCCTGACACTTAAAACAGCACACTTGTTTCTCTCTTTCTCTGCTTCTAAGATTATCTTCCCTCCCCCAAGGATGTAATTGAACCACATGGCATTGGTGGGTAGATCCATGGGCTCTTCACTGTACAAGTTGGGGTGGGCAGATTTCTCATTAAAGGCAGGACTATTGGCTGTTGGGTAATTTGAGGGCATCATACCCTGTAGTATAAAGATTGGAGAATGGGAAGGACTCAGGGTTTGAAAAGGCAAGTTATTAATGCAGCCTGACTTTCCTAGTTTTACCCTTGTTCCAAGAAACCTCAGTGAAAAGCAGTAGCTTTTTCTAAAGAAAATTGATGTATGAACTCTTCACTCATTTTTTTCTTTCTTCCTCTGTTCTCTGTGTCCTGATGAAATCTGCTAATTTCTATTCCCTTTAATTCAGTTGCTGCTCTAAAAGGGCATGAAAACGTTGTATTAATAATTAGTTCTTTTGATCAAAATGTTATTATGGTCATTTAAAGTATTATACACAAAGGCTTATATTATTGTCATCTATTTCTAATTATAAATTATCTGCCTCTTATTATAAATGAGTGACACACTATTAAATGAGGGTTTACATATAATGAAAGTCACATTAAATGGGAAATAAGAAAATGCCAAAAGAAGTCCTTTCTCAAATAATATTTAAATGCAAGAAAATCTAGATGATCTCAGCTACATTAAAGAATGTACATTTAAGAGGGAGGAAGGGCAAGAAATCTTTATTTCAAACAATCACAATAACAAAATATAGAAAGAAATAAAACTACTCCTATCTGACATTGAAGAATGCTCATCTCTTAACAGCAAGTATTAAAAATAAGTAGGTCATAAAGATGAGAATGTAAAATGCTATGATATTGGCTCCTTATCTTTAAATGAAATTCTAATTTGACTCCAGCACAAAAAAGGGAATGAATACGGTATGTTTTCCCATGCGAGCTGTCAGAATGATAAAACCGAATATGCTCTAAATCAGCTTTTCCATGGACAGCTGGTTCATCATCATTAGTATGTATATCCTTATTAATATCTAGGCCACTCAACTATATAAGAACTAGATTGCGGCTCTTCGAAATTTTGCATCACTCCAATCAATTGCAAAGATCTGTACACAAACATCATGCAATAATGAACAAAGAAATAGTATTTGTTCTTACTGGTTTCTCCTACAAAGGAAAACTATTTTGCTATACCACACTGCTTTAAAAAATAATTTGAAGATTTTTTTAAAAGTGTAGAATATGTGTGTTTGGAGACTGGCATAACTGAGCATTTTTTATTCCCTTAGCTTAACAAGGAGCTCAACTGCTGTGTGAGTTGGAATGTTTTCTCATCTGGCAGAGAAAGGCCAGGGAACAGTGGTCTTTCACTTTTCTTTTTTTAAAAAGATTTATTTATTTATCCATACAAGAGCTGGGTACTGGCCAGAGTCCAGGGAGGTGAGAGAATTTGCTAGAGACAGAGTGGGGAGCAGAAGCGGCAGATGACCGAAACACACTGCAGAGGAGAGCAGCCGTTGAGGCAGGAGAGGTCTGCTCCGCCATGTGGGTCCCCTCCCTAGCCGGTTGCAGGGATCGAACTCGTGCTGCAGTGGCTGCGGTTTGCTTCATAGTGCGTTGCTTAACCGGCTGCGCCACTAGGGAGGCCCTGGCCCTTTACTTTTCAAGTGAACTGGACTAAAATAATGACCATAAGATTTGAGTTCCTATTTAAGAGTTTAGTCCTATTTCTTTGGTCATTATCAAATTATATATGGCAGTACAAAAATACTGAAGCTTAAGTGACAATTTGAACATTCTTTACAAATGTGGAAATTGAAGAAAAATAGTCAAGTGAATCACTGAAGGATACAATGCAGAACTAGGCTAAGAATTTAGATCCAAAGGTCATGACCCTTCCCTGGTACCATAGCACTCAGAAACATGAATATCTTTATGGCTGGTTCTCAGAATATCCATATGGTTTGCTTAATATTGTTTGCCTAGGATATTTGGTACCTGGACAGCAAGAATACACAGTGACTGAGGCACAATAGAAAGTTATTCTATTCCCTTCTCCACCTCTCTCCTCAACCCCCTCCCCACCCCATCCCTTTCTTTCCCCCCATTCCTTTTCCTTACCTTCCCACTTTCTATATCTCTCTGTCTTTTTCTGTTTCACTTATTCATGTTTATTTTTTTCCTGTGTATTTCCCATTTGAAAATACACTATGCATCTATATTCCTTATGGGTGCATTCCACTGATAAACTGGAAAATCAAAGGGATGTTTTACATGAAAATGCTTTTCAGTCTTGTTTTCTATCTTGTTACAGAAGAATTTTACTTTTCAACTCCTAAACAGTTAAGATTCTGAACTCTATTCAATTGTATCTCCTGTCAACTACAGACTCTTTTCTGAGCTCATCTCTTTCTTGTGATACCTGAATATAAGAGCAAGGATTAAACTAAGAACATAATATTCTTGCTCTAAACACCTCCCAAAGTAATTGGCCTGTATTCATCTATCAAACTTTTGCCTAATGTTTTGACACAGTTTATCAGTGCTTTCTAACCTTACTGTGACTGAATCCATTTTCTTACAAACCTCAATATATTACCTCTCAGCATCTGTGTCTGTATTTGTCAGGTTTTTGCTATTTGTGGCAGCCTGATGCAAGTTCCCACATTGCTGTTTATTTCACAAAATAATATGAAACATTTGTGAATAAAAAATCATTAATAATTTTGCTGGATAATTTATATTGTACAATTTAATGCAGTATGTGATTGTACCAGGCAAAGTTCAATGTTAAGAAAGATTTCTATTAGAGAGTATTGGGAGAGGAGAGAGATATTGAACTCTCCTCTGCTGAAACAAATGGTGGGAGAGGTTTTAAGCCCTGCGGTGAGTTAGCGAGAATGTGCCAGAGGACTTTAGAGGGGAAGGTGATCAATGGCATGTGGGGAACATTTGAGTCATTCCTAAGGTTGCAGATGGATTTCTCTCAGATCCTGTGTGTTTGCTAATTGGCCTCCCATTGAAGTTAGGGTTAGTTACCCTCTCATACAGACTAGTAGGAGGTGGGTTGTTATTTCCTTCAGTCTTTATATCACAAAGGCATGATTCATAGGTCCTTAAGAAAGATACTTTCTGAGTCATAAAACTGGAGAATTGGAGAAGATTCATGAACATTTCAAAAGGGTAGAGAA
Organism: Galemys pyrenaicus; assembly: GCA_019455555.1. Lineage (NCBI taxonomy): Eukaryota > Metazoa > Chordata > Mammalia > Eulipotyphla > Talpidae > Galemys > Galemys pyrenaicus. Next base: position 570,945 of record JAGFMF010011923.1, read on the forward strand.
CGAATTTTCCGAGGTGGCGCTTCATCAACAGCTAAGGGGAAAGAGCAGGGAGACGAGGTGTGTGATGCTTCTGTGGGCCGGGATTGTGCTGCTCACTCTGTTTGCAGCAGTTTCATGTATGGCTCTTCTTTTCAAAGACAGAAGGTCTTGATCTGACCTGAGAGAAGACAGAACTTGGATTTTGGTGAACAGTGAGCCATTTTGGCCTTAACTGCAATAACTAGATATGTGATATTACTTATCTACTGTGGTGCCAGGAAGGGCACAGAGCAAGTTCTCGATGATTCCAGCAGGTGGGTAAGGGAAGAGTCCTGGAGCCCTTGGTGGCTTTTTATGCTTTTATTATCAGAGGTGACCAGGTACACGGCAGGCAGGGAGGCGGGGGGGCCAGGAGGCTGGCAGGCCTCGTAGCCCCTGGCGCATCTCCCCATCTCAGATGCTTTGCTGCTTCTCTTGTTCTCCTATTCTTCTCTCTACCTCTACCTCTCTGCTCTGCTGCTCTTGTTCTGCTGGTGTCCTCGTGATGCCGCCCTTATATGCCTCGCGTCTCAGCCCAGGTGCGCCCAGTTGCGCATGCCCACTTAGGTACACATGCAGGCCCACAGGTGTCCATCATCACACCAATGGCGGGAGGGTGGAAAAGCCTGACACTTTTCTATTTACCCTACAATTACGGTGACAACCTAAGAAGCAAGTGTGTGTCATGGGAAGAACACTAAGCTCATAGGAATTAGAATCTTGCTCAAGGTTCACACATATGACCAATAGCAGAATCAAGATTCAAATTAAATCTTCGTAGTTAATACTCCATGATCATCATCACAGTATCACACAGAAACACACCCACACAAAAATCCCTTAGTGGGAAATGTGCAGAGGGAAAAACTGTGTGATTGGCATATAGAGAGTAAGAGGGAGAGACATGAAATTTTCCATTTGATTTTTTCCCACAGTAGATGATAACATACAGTATGACATAACTGGCATTAACATGAATCACATATATTTGATTTTAGTTTTCTTGTAATTTCACCTTAAGTGTTTCTCATTCATTTTCTCTCTCCTGCTCTTTGTCACATTATCTCAAAGTATTTAATCTCAAATTACCCACTTTATTAAGATGAAATAGTACTTTCTTAGTACTTTTTCCACTAAAAGTAATAAGACTTCAATAAATTAGACATTATATACAAACTACAAAAGGGATATCATTTTTGTATCATGAATCCCAAACTTGCCTATTTAATCTATTTTTTTCGAAGACTTTAGTTACTGAAAGATAACAGAATAGAACACAAAGAAAAGAGAGAAAAAAAGAAAAAGGAGGGCCTCCCTGGTGGCACAGTGGGTTAAGCAACGCACTATGAAGCAAACCGCAGCCACTGCAGCACGAGTTCGATCCCTGCTGCCGGCCAGGGAGGGGACCCATATGGCACGGCAGACCTCTCCTGCTGTGCCCGCTGCTGCCCTCAGCAGTGTACTTCAGTTGATCTGCCTGTTCTTCTCCCTGCTTTCTGTGGTGAATCCTCTCACCAACCCCCATCTCTGGCCTGTACCCCAGCTCTTGTATGCATAAATACATCTTTAAAAAAGAAAAAGGAAGAAATATTTTAAATGCCAAGTTGTTAAGGAATCAAGAATGCAGAATGAAATGAAGGAGAAGAAAGTTATGAATTAGATGAAAAGAATGCTAAAAGGAGATAATTAGACTAGTCTAGACTATATTTTATATATATAGTAAATTAAATACTTGGAATAAAAAAACAATATTTTGAGGACTTTTAAATCTTAAACAAAGATGAGTGATATTGAGCTATTCAAAGAGGTAGAGAGAACTGCTTTCAAATATTTTCCTATTGAATTTTACCTTGGTCATATTTTATGTAATAGACTAGGGTCCATGCAGTCAAAGTATATTAATGTCATTAATAATTTCTATATGTGGTAGTTTCTCTGCCACAGAATGAGGGTGAACTGTATGACTAAGATATAGTTTTTATATATAAGGTATTTCTTTATACAAGTATTGCTCAAGTTTTTTTTTTTTTTTTAACCCTAGGTATGATGTTATTTATGGCTCAGAGATATTTGTGCTCAGCTGCTAAGGATAAATAAGGAGAAACTGTTAGTCATTTAAATCAAAAGTTCTAGTGTCTATACACACATACAAATACTTTCTCAGTTATTTCTAATTTCAGATTCCTCTGTAGAATGTATGTTTGCTTTTAGCAATAATGTGAGTTTGTATTTAGAGGCACTCATGCCATGGGATACCTGTGGAGGTGGCAACTTAAAGTGAACTATCAATTAAAGTAACAATACAGTATTGCAGTATGAACACACTTCACCCAGAAATGCTGCTTGATTGTAAATATATGATCATGCACTCATGCACAGATAATAGTTGATCAAGCCTTGTAATAGGTGATTGATGAACAGCAGACCCCAGAACAGACAAACTCTTCATGGGGCTATCATCCCAGTCCACATAGGCCCTTGCAACACAAAGCTTTTTAAGAGAAATTTTATAATTGATCCCATGTGTGTATATTTTGTGTCTTATTAAAAAGTTTCACTGCAGTGAAAATGAGAAGGAAAAAAATGGTTACAACAGGGTTACAAACAACAGGAAAGAAAACAAAGAGATTAAATTTCAGCAATATTTCCCGAAAGGAAACATGTTCTCCAGATAAGGGTTGAGACAAAGGGATTCTGGAGGTGGGCAAAGTTTTGCTGCAGAATTCCTGATGGCTCTGTTCTGGAGATGCTGGTGTGCAGAGAGCAACGCTGATAAAAGGTAACTGCTCAGAAACCTTAGATCCCCACTGCCCTCCCCTCCTCACAGCCCAGTGACAACCTCTCCTTTGGCCTTGACTGAGAGGTAAACTTTATTCTTTGGACAAATTGGAGTAGAGCTGTTCTCAACTCATGGCCAATGGACATAGAAGGAGCAGGAGTGAAGCAGGTGGTGAAATAGAGAAATACAGTAGAAATCTACATTTTGTGAGACAAAATGTAGACAAAATGCTATAATGTATTCTCCCCTTTCCTTGGGAGGTCAAATGCTTCTTCTCTGATGAATCTTAATAATCCAGAAAAAATATCTGTGACATTGGTGAACATCCTAATTTTTCAAGGCTGCTACTGTTTATGAAGGAGTAATCAGGTTCTTCTCCTGCACTGTGCTATAGTCAATCTTCATAATGAAGGCTTGTTATAGATATTCTCTAAAATACCTCCCAAGCTTACATTTTATAGTTCTGAGTTTTTGGAATAGAGAATAAGCATAAAAAAATCCATTGAATTTAAGCATAAATGAAACAAGTTTGTATCCTTCCTCTCAACTGCCACCTTTCAGTTAAATTAGAATTTAAGAGTCACCTTTTAATCCAGGCATTTATATTCAGGATTGCAATAGAGAGACATCTTCAAAGAATTAATTTTGAAGTTGAAGGTGTCTTGCCTCTTTAAAGAATTCCCCTCATTTAGAATCCTTCTGGATACCCTTCATGAAGATCTCTGGGAATAGAGTGAAACTTAACAAACAACATTCCTAATTTCAAAGTACAGAGGACAGGGAATATAAAATTTAAGAATATTTTCATTATTTGAACAAATGTGTTTCTGTGTTTTTATTTAGAGCTTTTTTTTTCTTTTTCGAATATGTAAATACTTCTCTCAACATTTTATAAATATAATGAAAATGATTTATTTCTTTTCCCATTAATTTCCTTTTCTCCTGTTCCTGAAGCTGAATCTAATATATTATCTAGAATCTAGCTGAATCTAGTATATACTGATCAGTCAAAAATATCTTTATTAAAGCAAGAAGCTTTTTCATAGAAATTCCATAAAAGTTGTCACTGTAAATGAGCTAGCTTACATTTGCAAACTCTTAAGAACATTCTTCTCCTAACTTGGGCATTTCTCCATAATGACAGAAAGAACCCAGTTTTTAAATGCTTGGCCTTTGTTTCTTTACAGTTTAGTTAAAAATAAAGTACAGAAAATCTCAAGTAACATACTGCTGTGAAAGAGAGGCTCTTAGTTGTAGCTTTTTGGACATTTTAATTGGCACCAACTATCATAAGTATGCAGCTACACTACCCATATGTAATGAGAGATTTTTGGTTGATTCCATTACCTTGTCTGCACATATCAAAACATTTTAAAGCTCATTTGAAGCCTCCTTTTCTAAAACTATGGCAAAAACTTGTCATTCTAATATAAACAAACATTCCTGTTTATAATGAGTCAAATACAACCTTAGGATGGTGTGTTCTATTCTTTTTAGTTTTATTGAAAACATAAGTCCCAGTCTAGCAGATGGTTAAGAAGGATCTGTTCTGCAGTAGGATATGCAATAGAAAGTGTTACTCTAACTTTTGTTTCTGGTCACAGCTTAAATACAACCTTAGGTTTTTTTCCAGTTATGTTATAAAATCTCTATTTGTAAGAGACTTTTATTAATATAAACTCCCTATTTGTATAAGACTTTTATTAGTAACTCTTTTGTTAATTCCAAACTTCAAAAAACAATGTTGAATAATGTGTATTAGTTAAGTAGTTTGTCATATATTTTGTCTTTTTAATTTTATACATAGTGCATATTTGGTATAATAATTTTAAAGGATGATTCCTTTGTATATTTACTTACATGTCACCCTTGAAGATTTCCATTTAGTGTAATCCAAATTCCACTTATGTTTTGTACACATAGTTAAAACTGAAATACAATGTTTCATCTTGACCCGTTTTTAAAATTCATCATTAAGTAAATCTGATTAAGTAAACCATACCACCTGTCTTCTACCTAAACATGATTTTTGGGCAGACTAAAGGTTTAACTAAATGTCAGTGAGTTTTTAAACTAGGCCTAGCTCATGGTGGATCAGGGAAACTGACTTTAATTTGTCATGTAATGGAAAATCCTAGAGTTAGTACTCACTTCTTGGTGATGGGGAGGGATAGGATGAGTTATGTAGCCAACAAATCAAGTATAGTTAGGAGAGAGGGGGAAATAGTCCTTTTGAGAGAGGCAGTGTGAGAAGGTCATCTAACAAAACGTGGACTCTTCACCCTGATCATGTTCATTTTTCTCCTCATCCTCTCCAGTTCCTGTTGGGGGTCTTTTTGATATGTGCTATTATCACAGATATGAGGCAGTATCTCATTGTAGTTTTAAAGTGTATCTTAATAGAAATGAAACATTTCCCACGTCTTTAGTTTTCTGTAGGTCTGCTTTAGTGAATTGTATGTTTATATTTGCTGCTGATTTTTTAAAAATAGGTTGTCTTTTTTATTGTTGAATTGTCTGAGTTCTTTTTTATGTATCTTAGGTACTAATCCTTTACCAGTTAAATATCATGTAGATAATTTTTTTTCTATAAAGTAAGGTATTTAGTCATTTTGAATTTTCTTTTGCCATATATTATATAGGCCTGTTTGTTTCCATTTTTATCCATGATATCTGTAGTTTTTTAAAATTTTTTTGACAAACTTTATTTGTATTTCACCAATTGCCCCCACAAAATCCTTTATAGGAAAGAATTTCCCACATCATGAGTTGTTTCAGTTATATCTTTTTAGTCTGAGAGAGTTCCTCACTATTTCTTGTGATTTATAATATTGATCCATTTTGAAGATTGTAGGTAAGATCAATTTCACATTTGTCTTACTTCTCAGGATTTGATTCAAGTATACACTTTTGAAAGGAATCAGTAGTTACATTTGTCTCCATGCCTCATATCAAGAGGAAATTGAAGCCAATTTGTCCTCTTAATTGTGAATGTTTGACTTTGATCATGAGTTATTATGGCAATTTCCAGGTTTCTTTACTATACAGTTAGTATTTTTTTCATTTCTAATTAATAAGCTTCTCAAGAGGGAGCTATAAAGTCATCTTAAAAATATCACTTTAACTGCCACAAATTATCTATCAAATTTTTCCCCATTCTTTGTTCTGATTTTTTAAAGATTTAAAAAAGGATCCAATGTATCTAGAACGTTCACATGTTTTAAATGTTATAAAATTTAGATATACATATACATAAAAGTAGAATATACTAAAAATTCATTTTGAGTAAATTACTTTCTGCCCTTTCCTGCTAGTATTATTAATTCTTCTTTCTATAGCTGTCTTGGCCAAGATATCCTTAGGAGAGATATAAAAATAACGTGTAGTTATTTCAGGATACCCCAATGTTTATGTACTTCCCCACAAATAAAATGGGCAAAAATTATTGGATTTTAGTTACTAAATTGATGCGCAGAAAATAACTCAGTAGTAAATAATCTTTCAAATACTCCACAAGTGATAGATAAAGGAAGAGCTGTGAGATTACCTGAAAATCTGGTGGTTACCTGGGGTCATGGAGTTGAGTTAGTAAATGACTGAATTAATTTTTTTTTGGTCAAAAATACCAATCTTTTCAAATGGATGAAATGGGTATTGTTAAGCAACCATTGCCTATATATCAAATTATAAAGCAGTAAGTGCTGTTAAATATTTATTTGTTTACCCTTATTCTAAAAGTATGATTATGAAAATTCCTTTTTTTTAAGCTATCTGATTCAGTATTCCTTTATGGAAGGAATATTTTGATTATCAGTATTCTAGTATCATTCTATTGTATATTTTTATTAATTTCTACATTATATTGTATAAATTATTTAGTGGTTCTTTTCTGGGTGTGTTTACCATTAAGGTTTCTCCTATTAAATGTTAGGAAATGGACTTCTAAATTTCTTAGTAACTTTTGTTACTAAGGAATTATTTTTAGTGAGTTAATGAACCCTATTACAGACTCTTGAAGTACTTTGGAAATGACACTTCTTTTTTTATAATAAAGCAACTGTCAAGTTAATATTTTGTGTTACAGGTTTAGTGCTTTGCATTTTCTGAATATGTAATACAAATGTAAAGAGTTAAATATATATTTCGTGGTTAACTTCCTCAGTGCAAAACATTAGTGGTTGAAACCTTCAATGATTAAAATATTTGGATAAATGTGTTTTTCATACAGTTGAGGCTTATGATTTAAATGCGGATAACTAAAATACATTATATGTAGTGAAATTCATTTAATACACCATACAATTTTAAATTCCTCTCCATTTCAGAGTCTATTGAACTTAAGTTGATATTTTATTTGCGTCTCAAAGATAATATAAACATCCTACTTTAATTTGGTACTTTTGGAGCTTTGAGAAATAGGTATGGAGGTTCCCCAGTCTACTGGGGATGGAACTACCATATGATCCAGCAATCCCACTCCTAGGGATCTACCCAAAGGACACAAAAACACTGATCCAAAAGAGTACCTGTACCCCCATATTTATTGCAGCACTCTTTGTAATTGGTCAGACCTGGAAACAACCCAAATGCCCTAAAGTAGATGACTGGATCAAGAAGATGTGGTACATATATACAGTGGAATACTAGTCAGCAATAAAAAATGATAAACTAGGGCCATTTATAGAAACATGGATGGAGCTAGAAGGAATTATACTCAGTGAAACAAGTCAGAAGGCAAGAGAAAAAATATCGATGGCTTTACTTTTAGGAGGAATGTTAAAAAATAAAAAAGAAGAAAACAAAAAATCAAGAGAAAGCTCAAGGAAATGGGCAATTACAACCAAAAACAAACAAACAAACAAACTCAACAAGAGCAACAGGTTAAAGATACAACAAAGGGAACATGGGGGAGTGGTGTGGAGGGAGAGGAGGGCAAAGACGGGGATGAGGGCAGAAAGAGCACAAGGGACTGAGGTGATGGTGCATGGGTGAAATGGTGGTGGGAACTCCCTGGGGACTACAAATGTTGTCAAATACAATTAAATAATTCTAATTAAATTTTAAAAAAGAAGAAGAAGAAGCTAGCCAGAAGTCCATGTGCCTAATTCCTTGCTATACAACCTCAGTCTAGTCCCCTCACCACCATGGGCTTATTCTCTAGATAGGAGATTGGTGGATGATAGGGTGAGAAGAACTTCTGGCTTTCAAATTTTATGATTCCATGATAGTCAAATAAGGCGACTAAGTCACTGACCATGGGAGCCTCTGAGAGGCTGAGGAAAGCAGCACATAGTCATCTTTATTTCTCACTAAATGTTTTCAAAATGTCTATTACAAAGAAAAATATATCCAACTGGACCCTGACTTTATGTTTTAATTTTTATACATTTTAATTAAAAACAGAAAGCTTTGCTTAAAAAAATACATTAACGTACACCTAAAATCTGTTGAATAAACTCATTGCTTTCTTTATGGAACAAAAAAAAAAAAAAAGAGAGAGAGAGAGAGAAGGGCCAGTAGACTATGTATAGGGAAAGACACTACTTAAAGTTTCATAGGCTGCCTGGTCTCTATTATAACTACTCAACTTTGCCTATAACTACTCAACTACTCAACTATATATATACATATATTATATATATGTATATATATAGTATATATACTCAACTATATATATGCCCTGAGGATCTTAAGAGTATCCATAAAGACAGAGAACATTCCCATGGATTTTTCATTTTGAACATAAGTAAACTCTTGGTCTTTTGCCGTGATGTATGATTTTAATTATAGCTTGTTTATTAGACATCCCTAGGATATCAATTTGGGACATTTTTACATTAATTTATAATAACTCCCATTTATGTGCTTCCAGTGCCATTTACCTATGTGAACTTATGAAATGTAGTTTTAATAATTGTTCCCTACCTGTGTTCACCAATATTATCAAGGATGCTATTTTAGAGTCAATTTTGGTAGATTACTTTTTGTTTTTATTTTAGCTCATAGTTTCCCAGTTCTTTCACCTCCTTCTTAAGCCACACATTGTGAGTTTTACCTTAGTGTTGCTAGAAGAGCATTTTCAAGTTGTTTTGAGCTTTGGCTGGGGTGCAGTTATATTTTCTGTAAATATTTTATTCTTTTAAGACTTATTTTAATCTTTAATAGACTAGATCAGAACTGCCTTTTGTCTAGTGTTAATTTTTCCCATTGGTGAGATAATTCCACCTGAGTTCTCTTTCTGCTGCATCATTGATTACAGAGATTCTTCATTATGCTTGGTGGAAATGAGTACTATTCCTTTTTTTTCAGGTAGATACAGTTATGTATTGCTCTGGTTTTATCTTCAAGTTTCTTTTCCCATCCTGGTTAGTTTTTTTTTACACACATGTACTAACCAGGACGCACTGAGGACTGAAGAAGGATCAACTGCATATCTTCCGTGCTCTCTCTGAGCATCTTTCTCCTCTCCAGCACTCTGCTATGAATCTGCAATGACTTCCCCACGATAGAGGGAGACTTGTGGGATCACCCTGACTTTCCCCTTTCTTTTTTTTAATATTTATTTATTTATTTATGCATACAATAGCTGGGGTACAGGCCAGAATCCAGGGAGGTGAGAGGATTCACCAGACAGAGTAGGGAGTAGAATAGGCAGACTGAGTGAAACACACTGCTGAAGGGAGCAACGGGCGAAGCAGTGGTCTGCTGCGCCATGTGGGTCCCATCCCTGGCTAGCAGCACGGATTGAACTTGTGCTGCATTGGCTGTTGTTTGCTTCGTAGTGCGTTGCTTAACCCACTGCACCACCAGGGAGGCCCCGACTTTTCCCTTTCTATGTCACACCTGGAAACTCTCTTTACACATTATTTGGAGCAATCATAATCATCTCATTTATTCTAATACATCTACCAAGGATCATTGTAATGTGGTGTTTGTTTTATGTCTGAAGTAGTTTTTACACATTTTGTTTGATTTTATTGTTTCTAAGGTGAGAGGCTGAACCTTTTGCCCATTTCTGCATCTTGGCCAGAAATAGAAACCTGTTCTCCATTCTTGTTATACATAATATTATCCATCCATGCATCCATCCATCCATGCATCCATCCATCCATGCATCCATCCATCCATGCATCCATCCATCCATCCATCCATCCATCCATCCATCCATCCATCCATCCATCCATCCATCCATCCATCTATCCATCCGTCCATCCATCTTTCTAACTTTTACTATGTATTCTAGTCATCATTTACTTTCATCCCACTTCTTTATATTTAATGTGTCTGTTTTAGATAGCAGTTGGGTTATTACCTATTTTGATGATTTTTATCTTTCAGTTGAAGAATTAATAGTTTATACTCTACTTTGATTGTCCTGTGTAACTTCACAGTTTTCTCTATTTTGTGCTCTTTGCCATGTCTCCCTGTTACTCCTCTTTATTTTAACCTATTTAAATATTTGTCAAAATCCAAAGTCACTTAATGACTTTTAGCTAAACCACTTTGCCTTTTTGTTTTTTAGTGGTTACTCTATCATTTTGGATTGTTTACAAATCTAACAATCCTTGTATAAACAGAACAATTGCTTGTTCTTGATCCTTGATTAATATTTGATTATAATTGAGCTGATTTAATGACTAGCCTTATTTATAATCTTGAATAATTAAACTGTCTTATTACATTTACAATTGCACTACATATTTAATTATTTCAGTTTTCTTTATAAGTAAGTATTTCAAATGCCAATCAGGTATAAGTTGTTAGTTCTTACAGTGAAATATCACCTAAACATTTATGAAAGGCTTTTAAATTCACTAAGTTAAACTTAGCACATTACATTTTAAGTGTTCTCATACTAGTCACACAATTAGACACATTGTATAACAATAAATGTCAACACCAAACATGAAATTTAAAGTCACTTCCATGTTTCAAATAAGTCACAAGTCTAATTTCTCAGATGCTCTAATATCTCACATTTGTTGTGATTTTGTTACACTGGGCATCAATACACATATATTATCCTGAGTCTTACTCTTTCAGTAATTTTAATGGAAATATTTGTTTTGTCTATTTGACATACCTTTTCATTTTTTAAAGTAGGTCTTATTCTTTCCAAGATTAAAATCTTACTAACTCTACTAGTAGTACAAGTTTCAGCATCTTTAATTGGCAAGAGGGTAGTATTAAATATTTGGGTTTGTATGTGATCCTGTATTGGAAATATAATTTTTTGTCAGAGCACAGATACAGAGGCTTTATTATTTTATGATGATCCTAACTAGCCATATATATACATATATATGTAATATGAAAATACTTTTGTTGTCTCTTACATATACTTTCCCCCAAAAACATTGTAATTTCATTTTATTTAGTTTTAAAATCTTTTTTATTGAATTATATTGGTTCACATCTTCTTTTCCATTACAGAAGTATTAACTCACCCCCCACCTCAGGCATCACTGCAACGGATGTATACCAACAAAGAACCCATGATCCATCACCATGTCTTTTGCCTTCCCTCCCTTAGCTGTGAATAAAAGATCCACTGTAATTAGTTTCCTTTAGTTTATCATTTTGAATTGATTTTTGTGTATGTGTGAGATGGTAATCTAGTTTTAGTCTTTTGCATGTAGCTATCCAGTTTTCCCCCCACCACTAATTGGAGAGACTTTGCTTGCTTCAGTGTATATTCTTCCTTTGTCACAAATTCCTTTGTCATAAATAAAAATACAGGTATGGGTATATTTCTGGGCTCTCTATTCTATTTCACTGATCTGTGTGTCTCTTTTTTCCAATATTATGGTATTTTAATATTTTGCTAACTTACAGGGATGATTCTAAGGCAATACTCTTATTTAAAACACAAAAAATATACAGCACTTAAAGACATTGAAAGTAAGTCAATAATTCTCAACTGAGGTGATTTTACACTCTTCTACCTCCTTCTCTCTATGTTATATGTAAAGACAAAATGTCCCTTTATTGAGACAGATTTTGCATCGTTTCCTGGTTATTATTTAAAGTTTCAAGGCTAATTGGATTCAATTGATCTCTTTATGATTTATTGAAATTTAATAGCACCATATTTTTGACATATTATTTTAAACAATACTTTAAAATGTACATTTCCATTCTGTATTCTCAGAGTAGCATGACCTTGAGAAATTATTTAATTTCTCTCCATTTCATTTTCTTCATATATAAAATGAAGATGGTAGTGGGACAGGTTCAGAAAACTATGATGTTTATTGAGGCAGCCTATGGATTCCTTATTCACAGTTTTGTGATTCTGTGATCCTTTGGCTAGGGCATTTTATACCTAAGTCATATTCTTCATTTCTCTTAAGATGGAATAATGAAAGTTATACCACTAAGAATTGTGCATTAATTTAAAAACTTTTCCAGGATTATTATTAACTCTGTGAAAAATAGCAGAGTGCAATACCTGTAAAAGTTTTAGCAACTTTTTTATTAGCATGTAAATTAAATTATTATTTGATTAACAAACTAGCAGCTTGGAATACCAATTTATCATACTTAGATAATTCAATTCTTGTTTTTTTAGCATTTTATGCTTCATAGGAGCAGAACAATGAAAGGATTTTTGATGTGTGCTTTTCTGTTCCTTGGTTGTATTAGCCTCTAGATATCCATAGTGTGTGTTTGTTTTAAAGCTATTCTTTTAACACTCATTTAACAGTCATGGTAAATGAAGTCACGGTAATCTATAATTGAATACAGACAATGGAATTGAGTTCACAGCTGATATTTAATTTTATTCCAGTCATTTTCACAAGCAAAGCAATGGAACTCCCAAGTCATTATAAAATTTGTTATAAACCATGATCTTCTGTCATATTCATATATGCTTTTAATTTTAGAATTAAAATCTTAATTGACTATCATTGACAGATAAAACATAATTCAGAAACCCCTTTTCAATTTTTTTGATCACTTATTTTGCTATTTGTGTAACTTTTAATTTTTGATTACTTACTAGTTTATAATGCTATTTAAGCTTGAAGGGACATTTTTGTTATAAGTCCAATTAATTTTGGCTAAGTATATAGTATCTTTTCCCTAGGGTGTCTAATCAATTTTCATTTAAAAATAGAATCAACTGATAATTAATTCTCTAGAATCTATCATCCTTAGGCAGAGAATTTATTACTAGGATTGTGTTTCCAGTGAAACAGAGCCATGTGTCCACAAAACCTCATCAGTGCAAGCAAATGAGGGCAACACTGGCTTAATTGTTTTGGAAAAGTAATTCTATAAAAGTGACTTGTGCAGCTGCTTTAAGGAATATCTCATCATCCCAGTGTTTTTGTTAATCTTGTGAAAACAGGAACCATTCCTACTCATAGTTTCTTCAGAAAATACCTTTAGATGCTACAAGGATTCAGAGGAGAGACCATGTGATTTCTCAATCCAGATCCCATGTATCTGCTTTCATAAAAGCATATTTAAGTGATTCACAATCATTGGTTCACATCATAAATCCTATGCCAGTCAGCTGCTTCTTCATCTCAAACACATACTCCAGTTTTCTATGTTATTAGAAAAGGAAATGTGGTATATTAGAAGAAAAAAAAGTTGTACAGCTACATAAAAATGCCATTTTTTTAAGCTTCACAAATTGATTCTATTTATTTATTTATTTTTTCATTGTTACAATATTTTATTTATTTATTTATTTATTTTTTTTATTAGTTATATTTGACATCATTTGTAGTCCCCAGGGAGTACCCACCACCATTTCACCCATACACCATCACCTCAGTCCCTTGTGCACCTCTGGCCTCTTCACCGTCTTTGCCCTCCCCCTTTCCCTCCCCCCCCCCATGGTCCCTTTGGTTTATCCCGGCTTTTTGGTTTTATTAAGTTTTTTTGTTGTTGTTTACTTTTGGTTATAATTGCCCAATTCCTTGAGCTTATTCTTTATTGTTGTTGTTGTTCTTTCATATTCCTTCTAATAGTGAAGCCATCCGATATTTTTCTCTTGCCTTCTGACTTGTTTCACTGAGTATAATTCCTTCTAGTTCCATCCATGTTTCTATAAATGCCCCTAGTTTCTCATTTCTGATTGCTGAATAATATTCCATTGTGTATATATACCACATCTTCTTGATCCAGTCCTCTACCTTTGGGCTTTTGGGTTGTTTCCAGGTCTTGCCAATTACAAATAGTGCTGCGATAAACATAGGAGTACAGGTGCTCTTCTGGATCAGTGTTTTTGTGTCCTTTGGGTAGATGCCTAGGAGTGGGATTGCCGGATCATAAGGTAGTTCCTTTTCTAGTAGACTGAGGAACCTCCATACAGCCTTCCATAATGGTTGGATTAGCTTGCATTCCCACCAGCAGTGTACCAGGGTTCCTTTT
>JAGFMF010011923.1:585179-652890 GCA_019455555.1 Galemys pyrenaicus
TGGTTTTTTCAATGTGTGCCATTCTTACCGGTGTGAGGTGGTACCTCATTGTGGTCTTGATTTGCATTTCCCTGACTAAGAGGGATGTTGAGCAAAAAATGCCATTTTTTTAATGCCCATTTACTGCATGTTGACTTCACCTGTCCTATTGGAAACTACTTTCACAGGTATACCTTAAAATTTTCCACTTTTTTAATTATATTCTCTAATATAGAACTTCCTGACTAATAGATTCTTAGAACATTTCAGTTTTATAGCTTATATTTATTTGTATTGCTTTTTCAAATATGTATTTCAATTACCTTTTATGATGCTTTACCCAGCAAGTAATCTTCAATTAAACTAGCTTAATGATAAAGAAGTTTATTATTTTTCATCAGAAATAGTTCAAGTATATATATGCTTTACCATTCTCTTTCTACTCACTTTATTATCAGAGGATTTCAAATTGTAAAACTAATTCTACTTCCAGATTTCTTATCTAGAATGTAGCAACATCTCTGGAAGATGACTGTTGTCTTTTATTTCTTCTTTTGAAACAATGGATACTTTTCCAGAAGTCTTACCCCATTGACTTTCTCTCATATCTAGCTGACCAGAAATGGTCTTAGACTTACTATTGAAACAATTACCAGCCAGGGAAATGCTTGTGATATTGTTCGAGATCTCATTTTATCAGTTCTAATCACCCACCTGTAAGAATAGTAAAACATCTATGCAATAATAATAATTTAACTCATACTTTAATTTGGGAGGAATTATTATCTTAATAATATTCCATCTTTACATAATGGAAGATAACTCATTTTTCTATTGCTTTGCTGCCATTTTGCCATTAACATTGTGTAGTAATTCTACATAAGGTTGTCTTACTTAACTATTTTTTCTTATTTACTCCAACAGACCTTATAATATTTTTACTCTTTCAATATCTCTTTGGGTATTAGTAGTCAAAAAAATATAGTTGGGTTCTTATATTTTTATATTTTAGTGGAGCTTTTAAGTTTCAACTTCATTTAAAAATATTGAATTAACATGGCATTATAACATTATATAAGCTTTAGGTTTTTAAGTTATAATATCATTTATCAAAAACAATAATGTTACCTCCTTGCTTTTGTACAGGGTTTTGTAATTTAATTTCACTGCCTTCTCTCATTTTATTAATTAGAAACTCCACTCACTACTCAGTATCAGAAACAAGAAAGTGTTGCTTCACCCTCTTTCTGATTTTAATGAAATTGTTTCTAATACTTGTATTTTAAAAGTATAATCTAGAAAAGTATAACCCAGAAAATTTTAAGTTCTATATAATTTCATGTCAATCTCTTGTCCCATTTTATTGTACTTTCTTATTTTTTTGAACATTGAATTAGATAATTAAAAATTGTTGCCAAGTCTGCTTAAAACTTTTGTAAGCGATATTGCATTATAGTAAGTTTCAAATATACCTGATTGAAAATCATTTTGTGAATATTCTGTATTAAGTTCACCTAGAGAAATCTATTTCTCTTCATACAATTGTTCCTTTTGTAACATACTAACAGCATACTTGTCAGTTACATTAGTATTATTTACTTTGGCAAATATCCTCATCTATGAAAAATATGCCTGATAAATCCAGTATATCCTAGAATTGAAAAACCTGAACTCTTCTTTAGGACATGTCCTATAAAGTTTGTAATACTTGGGGGCCTCCCTGGTGGCAAAAGGGGTTAAGTCTTAGCAGTATGGTGCAATCTCCAGCCACTGCAGCAGGAGTTTGATCACTGGCCAGGATGCTGAACCACATGACACAGCAGACTTCACCTGTCTTGCCTGCTGCTCCTCTCAGCAGTGTATTTCAGTAGATCCGCCTGTTATGCTCCCCACTTTGGCTCCAGTGAATCGGCACCACCTATGCCTCTGACCTGTACCCAGCTCTTATATGCATAAATAAAAATCTTAAAAAAAAACTTTGTAATTCTCTGATTATAAAACAATGGAGATGTTTCAAGACTGAAACAACCCTCCGTTTCAATCAATACAACTGTACTTATTACTTAAAAGTTTCAATATTGATTGAAACAAAGGAGAGGCAGGTACAGACCCATTGCCTATTTTAAGCCATGCAATGATTGGAATTACTAAAATTGTTTAGTAAAGGTTGAGAGTACTTAGTTGCTGAGACACATGAAACTGATTTGGTAATCTTATGATCCTTTGCATTATTGTGTTAGGGCTAAATTGAAAATATTGATAATCATTTTATTAAATGTTTTTTCATTTCCCTGTATTTTCAAAAATCATTCACATTAATGTATATGTATATTTGGGGTGCATTTGTGTGTATAGTCTGTGGACAGTGCATCAAATCCTCTCAATATTGCTTCTGTGTCCTATAAACTGGCTTTAAGCAAGAGGATATACAAGGAAACCAATTTTACCATGGGGTAACTGATACAAACAAGAGTTAAATTCCTATAGCAAACTTCTTGTCCAAAATAATAATCAAACTTTTACATAAGGACCCCAAAGATTTCTAATATTAAGTCATCATTTGTAATCATTCTTTCCTTTTCCTATCAGCTCATTCTAGTTCAGGAAGAGTCTACACAGGAGGACCTAGTCCTGATGGCAGATTCTTCTATCCCAGGATACACTCTCACACACCCCCTCCTCTCATTATGCTTGGGACAATGGGGGCATGCCAGTGAGCCAAACATGGGTGTTTGGGGATGGAGAAGAAAACTGGGCAACTACCTGGATAAAACTGATGATACATGGAGCGAATATGCAAATGTCAGACACTTTCTCATTAATATAATAATGAAAGGATATTGACCAACTGACATTATTTGAGGACCTGCAGTCTTTCTCTTTTTCTTCCATCAATGTTTTGATTATTACTGATTTGTATTATAACTTGTTTTTTGTTAAGATTGAACTTTCTGATTTCTCTCTCTTTATATAGAATGTT
The DNA here is from genome assembly GCA_019455555.1 of Galemys pyrenaicus. Classification (NCBI taxonomy): domain Eukaryota; kingdom Metazoa; phylum Chordata; class Mammalia; order Eulipotyphla; family Talpidae; genus Galemys; species Galemys pyrenaicus. The sequence continues at coordinate 588,139 of JAGFMF010011923.1, forward strand.
GCTCATGTTTGACATGTTTTTAAAGTTTTTTTAAATTTTTGTTAAAGTGAATTAAGTCCTTGTATCACTATTCTCTTAAGTAAGCTTTAAATTGAGATCACATTGATTTATGAGGTTTTTGGGGGATATATTTCAGGTATACGACTTTATAATTCTACATCTGTAAACACCACATTACTATCACCACCCAAAGTCCAGTTTCCATCTACTCTTCCACTTGGTTTCCTTTACCTGGTTCTATTCTCATTGACTGACTACCATTAATTTTCTATACTATCACACTATCTGTTTGTTTTGTTTGCTTGTTTGTATTATTTCTTTATACTCCACAGATGAGAGAAATCAAATGGTATCTGCTTTTCCCATCTGATGTATTTCACCTAGGATAATACCCTCAAGGCTGACCCATGTTGTCTCAATGGCAGGACTTTATCTTTCTTTATAGGAGAGGAGTATTCCTGTGTGTGTTTGTGGGTGTGGGTGTGCGCACAAACATCTTCTTCTTCTATGGACATCTTTTTTGTCTATAATTTATCACTAAACATTAAAGCCTTATGTCACATTTTTTTTGCAGTAAAATACATCAATTGTGAAATTTGCCATTTTCAGTTTTAATAGTTATAATCCACCACACCTAGTATATTTACAGTGTTGTACAACCAAATCATCCCCATTATACACTCATTATACATTCAATCCTTGTTTTCTCCTCCTACTGACCCCAGTTCTTAAAAATCACTAATTTGATTTCTGCCACTATACTAGGTACTTTATTAAAGGGAATCATGTAATATGTGTCTTTTTGTGTCCAGCTTTTTACATTTTGAGAATTTTTAAAGGTTCATTCAGTATTAAATCATACTTTATTTCTTTTCTAGGCAAAATAATATTTTACTGTATGGACTTACCACATCTGTTTATTCCATGTATCTATTGATGGATATATTTGGTTTGTTTCTACTTTTAATTATTGTGAATAGTGTTGCCATAAACATTTATGTGCAAGGTTTGTTGGAACACTCATTTTCACTTTTTTCATTTTTTACATATATCCAGCAGTGAACTTGTTGGGTTATATAGTAGTTCTGTGGTTAACTTAGTGGGGATCTGAAGTTTTCCACAGAGGCTGCACCATTTTATGTTCATATTATTTGCAGATGTTAATGTGTGTATATGTGTGTACTTCAGGGAAATTGTGAGCATTGTTCAGAGATAGAATATTCTTTAGTGATCTTCTCTAAAGTCAACAATCTACTTATTTTTTTTTACTTTTTAAGCCCACATTTTGGATTCATTTCAATTTCAGTTATTATAATTTAATTTTGATTTATAAATACACTAATTATGCACAATTGTTCATAACTGAATTCTTATTATTTGTGACATTATACTCATTTATAATTTTACATATTTTAACAATTTCATTATATTTTCCTGAACTTCATGTTCTTCTTAATATTGAGAAATGTATAACAGCTGAGAAAAAAAAAGCATGCTATGAATGGTGAAAATCAAAAGCAATATTGCTTTATATATTTTTCATAACTTCTGACATCTGAAATAAGTCTATAAACTTTCTTTGCAATATAGTTATAAATATTTTTAAGTATTTGTGTATGCTAAGAGCCTTTTCTTTGCAGTCATTTTATATATTTGATGCACTGTTATATACTATCACTCATATTTTGCTTTTCCTAACAGTGAGTTCAATAGCTGTTCAGAATGTGTAAATCCACAAAATAGTATAGAAGCGCAAAGGAAGTCTGCCATAGTTAATGTGACCACTTGGGGAATTTAGGTAGACTGAACATGGTTACATAAGGTGGAATATCTCCAGCCTGGCAGCACTAATGTCTGTAATCCTAGAAATCTCTCTGGTCTGGGATAAACTCAGTTTGTTAGGTGTTTAATTTTATGTCTTTAGAAACTGCTTATTCAATCCCACATGTCATAATATGAAGCTCAAAATTATTTAGGGTGAAAATGGTTTTTATTCCCACAAATCAGTTGCTACAGAAACTGAATGCAAACAATAGAGGCATATGGTATCATTTTTCAGTTTCAAAAGCAATTCTTCAGGTGAAAATAAAATTTTACAGTATAAGAGGCATACTTGCCACAAGCTAACTGGATACTTTAGAATATATGCATACTGTTTTTTAAGATGTGGACACATTTAAATACTTTTTAGTGGGAGTAATTAAAATAATGTTGATGATCTATGGAGTGCAAATACTGTGATTCAGTAGAAGACAGAGTGTTCTTCTATAGCTTGTGCTAGACATTGGGCATGCTGTTATTTTATTTTGGAAAGAAAGAATTTGCCAAATTAAAAAAAAAACATATTTCAATGTTGGAGAATTAAGTCAGCTAAAAACTGTTATCACAGTGATAACTGAAAAATTAACAAATACTGGTTTTGGTGTCATGTCACAAAAGGGCTATACTTTTAGCACACACCGCAAAGGATGTATTTTAAAGATTTCATGTATCAATGCATTTTCCATGACAGAAGAGAGCATGAGCTTATATAATGAAGAAATGACTGAAATTTCCTTTTTATTCAGGAAATTCTGAGTCATTGTATACTCTTGAATGTCATATATCTCAACACTTGCTAGTTTTCTTTTACTCTATGGTTAGTTTTTGCTTTATTCTGTCTTCTTTCAAGTCTCTGCAAAGGCAATGAGGGAAGTTGTGGTGTAATACAGATGATTTTGAGCATTTGTTTAAGGGATAGAAACCTTCCTTCCACCATTAAGTCAGTTTCAAAATCCTGTGCACACTAGAGTAAAAAAACTCAAGTTACCCTCCACTTCTCCTTGCTTTGATTCCTTTAGCAGCCTTTCATGAACTCTAAAAGACACTCAGTTGTTTCTAGTAGCCATGAGAATATTGTACATTGGTTTATTTTAAAGCCAAAGATTTCCCTGAACTAGTAGTAGCATTAAAAAACACTTTTAAAAAGATGTATCTGATTTGATTATCTACCCTTTATTGATGAACATAGATTGTACATAGGGATCATAAATGTTGCCGTAAGTTAAAGTGAAGTTTTAATGCTATAGGCACATGGTTAAATGGATTTAAAATACTTAAAAGTATATGGAATTTCTTTACATAATGGTAATTTCCTGGCTTGATTGAATTTGAGTGACTATGAAAGGAAAATTTGAATGTCACTACAGCTTGAAGTTCCATCTCCATCATCAGGAATTTTTAGTTAAGACAAATAGAAGCACTTTGGTAGGTCAGATTGACAGTTGAAGGTCCTCTCACTCCTTACAACTGCATCATCACATATTCCTCTCTCATGCATAGTATGATGATAATAGCCTTCACAATACCCTGCTCTTTATAAATGCTGGGAATGAGTACTGATTTTTATCCTACTTTTTATTTGAATTAAATTTTTATCTATCATAATTATGGTGTATAATTTATTAGATGGTTAAACATTGAGAAAATAACATTGAATAAATTTTTACAGCAAGGACTCCAAATGGAAATATTAACTAAAATTATATCAAATTATATTCAATTCCCAAACTCTGAGATGACATTTTCAGGAAATATGTATGATGGAATCTAAAGATCAGGCATTACCTCAAGTTTGATTTCTGTTTAGTAGTAGACAAAGTTTATTAAAGCAACTCTACAATCAAATCCTTTGATGAAATGATATTTGAGGTTTATTATACATGCTCTCTTCCCCTTAATCCACATTTACCCCTTTCCTGCCATTTTTAAAAGTGATTAAATCACTCAGAGAACAAACAGAACAGATTTGATTTGGCTTTTTTCTAAGTCAAGTGATTTTCTATCAAGATGGATGAGATGAATAGTTCCCTACAATTTATTCTTAGTACTGCACATCCTGTACTTGAATTTGTTTCATTAATTATGCATCCAACATTCAAGAGCCGATAAGATATCCAAGAAAATAGCATAATATTTGCTTTAAAAACTCTTGCTAAATCAATGTTGGGTTCAACTGAAACCTGTCATCAGGTGAGTAATACTACATTGTACAAGGTTCATTGACACCAGATCCTCTTTGTTATAATGACATAAACTATAGTGTACTTATTTGGTTGGCTAATTTTAATTACATTTGAGATTAGTGGTAGTATAATCATTTCCTTTATGATTCTATTATATACTTGTGTGTGTGTTCCAATATTTCTTTTTAAAATTTGAGAAATAGCAATAGGGTAGTGTGTGTGTGTGTGTGTGTGTGTGTTTGGATATGGTAAAGTTTATACAATAATGCTTCAAGTATCAGTATTTGGAAGTTTGGAAAAATTTCTGTATATTACTAAATTCATTGTTGGTCGGTTATCTATGGAACTCACAGTTTTTGAATAAAGTTTTGACATATTAGTTTTAATATATCTGAATTAGAAAATGTCCCTCTTCCTAAGTTTAAATGACTTCTAGGTCATTACTGTTAATTATTTTAATATAAAATATTAATTGTATTCTTATCAAATTTCAAAAAGAAATCAGAAGCACAAAATCTACAGAGGGCATTTTTAATTTTATGTTTTATAATGAAGTATTTTTTTGGAATTTTCTCTATGTTTATGGATAGTTAAGGTCTTGATTTTTTAAACATTAAATTCAAAATTTTCTAACATATTTGCAATATAGGTAATACAAAGGTCAATGTTAACTTTTTTGTTTTGCCATCACTTAAATTAAGAACTCACTATATTCCAAAGGTCTAATTTTGTCTAAATATGTGTATTAAATCTACTGCTAGAAAGCCCAGTGAAAATGAGCACTTGATTGAGTCCATGGGGAACAGCTCCCTACTGAGCTTTTATAGAAGAGCAACTGTTTAGAAGAGAGGAGAAAGTAGAACAGACACAAAGTTAAAAGACAAATGTGCAGACTCCTGCTTTTAATGGCATTCAAGGGTTTAGCAAGCCATTAACTTTAGTGCTATGGAATTGCTGAAAGGAAGGTTTAAAAATAAAAAGTTGGGGCTTTGCAGGGACTAAGATGCTGAGGAATCCAAAAAGATTGTTTGCTATTGGGGAGGATCTCCAAGCGTGGAAGATCAGAGTCAATTGAAAAGAAATATGGAAATGGTAATTGATTCACCTCCAAAGCCAGTGGCTATTGAAGAGAATGAGGGTAAGCATGTTGCCAAATCATTGGTGTTCTAAGTATTAGGAAAGAAGTTTTATTCATCTTCACAGCCTAGCTCAGAGGTTATATAATGAGTTTAATAAGGATACTGGCCTTCCTGCAAAGAAATTTTCATCAGTTATTAAAAAGAAAAGCTACCATTGTTATCAGAGATTTGCTTATCAGGTACTGGGGGAATAATTATTTTTATATAGTTAAGAATCACATTTTATTGTGCCATATTACCACTTCTTTACGTATTCCTATATCATGTTGATTGAATAACCTCAGTATATAGTTCCTAATACTTCCTATTAACCATTTCATCATTCACTCTCTGTCTCTTTCTTGTAAATTTTAAAATATCACGAAGAACCAGAAATCATGTTCTTTTGAATATGTGACATTAAGTTTTAATCCTGGAGATGTGAACAAATACTTTACTAATCTGGCATGCCCTTAGATTAACTTCAAAAAATGGAAAAAAAAGATTTACTATTCCTTTAATAAAAAATTATTTTGTTATTTAAAATTAGAGAGCAAAATTTGTCTGGGTTTGAGTAGTTAGTAATAAAGATTATTGTCATAAATCTTGTGATTTCTGTTCCTGTGAAAACAAACTGCTTTGGACCTAAGTTACTGGCAGGAAATGAATATTTTTCTAAGGAAAAATTTTTATTTAGTAATGATTTGTAAATAAGTCTTAGACTGAAGTCACCTATGGAAAAGCTAACATACATAATGGAAATGAGTGCTATAAATGAGAATGGAAACTTTTCACCTACTGTGAGGCTGTAGGACAGAAATGGAAAAAAAAAGTGCCTAATGTCATCTAGATGGCAGATGATCTTATACGCGCTAACCTACTCTATCAAAGCTAAATATTCTAAAACACAGAGAATGTTATGGCATGTAAAAATAGCAACCTAAGAGTAGGGGCAGATTCCTTGAATTTGAATCCTCACTCTGTCTTGTAGTAGGTATGGGATGCTGGTAAAAAAAAAAAAATGCTTAATTTTAATGTGTCTATTCCTCATTTGTGCAATAATAACCAATGACGTTTATAGGGATTTAAGAACAATGTTGAATACATTAGTGCTAGGCAAGTGTTTGTTAGCACAACTACTATTATTGTTAACAAATGATAAACTTTTAATATCATGAAAAAGCATCTCATCTTCCAGCTCATCTTAAAAGATGTTATTTAAGTATAATTTGTCTGAATTAATATTAGTTGTTAAGTATCTGACTTAACATTAGTTATTAACTAGTATTATTGCTACTAATAATAGTTACTTTAATGTCATATTTAAAATTATTTTCAAGGTTAAAAGTAACTTGTTATTGATTATATTTTATAGCAAGATGATACAGGTTTTAGATGATACCTCAACAATTCACTGAACTTTAATTGCATTCCTCCATCATGTTCAGTTAGCTTCATAGCACCTGGAGGTTCAGGTCACTCAGATGCTTATAAAAGGGAACTGGAAAGCTTTGCCATAACATTATTTGATAGGTATTTTAGTTTTATAAATAAGTCCTCAGAACTTATATCATTAAAAATACCTAAAGATTGAATATTATCAATTGATTGGATATAATATGTTTTTAAAAATAAGTATACATGAGAAGAGTTGACAGATTAATTTCAGAAAGTTTTAGCACAATAATACTATTCCCTTGGTCATAATCATGTAGCCAGAAAGAATCTGTACATTAGATTAAAAAAAAGGATATTAAAATATCCAGTAAGAGTTTCAATTCTAATGAATATTATTAAATGCCTTTGAGCACTGATAGATATTTAACTTCTGTTCTGTCCCACTCCTGTCGTATCATATGAAAAGATATATTTTCACATAGAGTTCATATTTTTTATTCACAGGCAATCTTTTTTTTTTTCCTAATTCTTACACATTGTTTCTAAAGTGGGTCAAGAATAACAACTTCTACAACTTGAAGTATCTTTTGCTTTTGATGCTTAGTAACTGCTGACATGTGACTTTATAGACTATTTAAAATATGGAAATGCATGTCTTTGTAGAAGAAAATGGGGTCTTAATGTTTTATAAGTAACTTCATTTTTCATTTATAATAAAAGTGTAAGTAGGGAATGAAATGTCATGAAATTTTTTCAGTCTAATATTGAGCACATTAGAACATTTAAATTTTTCTTTTATTATTCTATGATATTTTATGTATGTAGATTAAGTTCTTAACTCCATAAACATAGATAATACTTTAATGACAATAATATGAGTTGATATTTTTCTTGACTATACAACAGAATAAAAAAGGAGCTGATTTAAAACCCTCAATGAAAAATTATATTTGGATTTAATATTTTTCTGCTTGTGTACTAGAAATTACATTCATTAAATTTTTAATTTCAAAGTAATATTGCCTAGATAAAATTAAGTAAACATCTCCTTTTAGTATCTGTTTATATATTGAACATCATTGCCTTTTACCCTTCATTTATTGCTATCTGCATTTAATTCTATGACTTTTTTAACATTAATGCTTACACATATTGTAATAATTCTGCATATACTACAGTCATATACAACTGCTAGATGATATGAAATATTTATTGTGCTTATGAAAATAAACTTTATATATTCATCTGAACTAATTTGGTTTCTGTTTGATAAAAAAAGAAGTCTTCTTTAAAGTATTTAAATTAAATATCCTTTGGGATAAATAGCTGTTGAAGTAGCTGTTTTACTTATAGGTTTATGTATCATTTGCCAAATTCACTCAACATTTTTATTACTAGACATATAATTCATCACATTCTATGATTGCTAAAGTAGTAATTTTCTCCATGGAATTGAGGTTTAGTTATTACTCCAAGGAAACATGATTTAAACTCATCAAAAGTGGGTTTGGCTTAATTGTTTAAACCTCTATAAAGAAAAAAATGAATATTTTTAAAAGTTCTTGCAGAATTTTTCCTATTCTATCTCTGATTTTGATATACTTTTTAAAGAAAAACTTTCACTATTTGCATGTCATTATAATATACATAAAGACTTCACTAAAAAAAAAAAAAACTATTAGAAGCCATAAATCAGTTCAGTGAAGTGGTAGACTGAAAATCTATTATTTCACTATATGCATTATATGTATAGTCCATTGTACATACAGCTAAATGCAGAGGACTTCTTCACCCTTCTCCTCCTCTCTCTGTTAGCCTGTATTTTACAGCGAGATTTCTAGTGTTTGTTAATGGTTTGTTTTAATTGGACCTTTTTAAAGACATAGTCTATGTCTTTTTAAAGACCAGTCTATGTATGTCTTCTTCTGAGTTACCTCACGTAGCATAATCTCCTCCATTTCCATCCATGTTGTTGTAAAAGTCAGGATTTGGCTATATTTTATAGCTAAGTAGTATTCCATTGTGCATATATACGACATCTTTCTGATCTGATTATGTCTTCAGGCAGTTAGATTGTAGCTTGGCTATTGTAAATACTGCTGTAATGAACATAACAGTAAATATATCCCTTTTAGCTAGTGCTTTTACTTTTTTTTTTTTTTTTTCTTTTTTGACTAAATACTTAGGGGTGGAATTTCAGGATCGTTCCTTACTGTTTTCCATTGGGGTTGGGCTAGTCTGCATTCTCATCAATAGTGTGGAGGTTTCCTTTTTCTGCACATCTTTGTCAACATTTGTCCCTGGTCTTTTTGATATTGGCCATTCACACAAATGTAAGGTTGTAGATCAGTGTGGTTTTGATTTGCATTTTCCTTATGAATCATGACGATGAGTATTTTTTCATTTGCCTGTTGATCAACTGTATGTCTTTAGTAGGAAACTATATTTAACTGTTTTGCCATTATTTCATTAGGATATGTTATTTTTTTTAAATTGTATGAGTTCTTCACAGATTGTGGATATCAGCTTCTTATTGATACATGGTGTGCAAATATTTTCTACCTTCTAGTAGGGTGTGTTTTGTTTTATTGAAGCTCTCCATCCTGTGGAGAAACTTTTTAATTTGATGCAGTCCCAATAGTCTCAATTCTCTTTTGTTTTTCTTGCTGTTGGAGACAAATCCAAAATGAAATCACTGAAGCTTATGCTGTAGAGTGTTTTGCTAATGTTTTCTTCACTGTATTTTATGGCTTTAGGTATTCAAGTCTTTAATTCACTCTAAATTACTTTTTATGTAGGGTGTAGAAAGTGATCTGGTTTCGCTCTTTTGCATGTGACTGTCCGCTCTTCTCAAAGCCATTTATTGCAGAAATTTTCCTTTTTCCAATGTATCTTCTTGGCCCTTTTTACAAAGATTAGCTCTTCATATAGGTGTGGGTTTACTTCTGGGCTCTTGATTATGTTCCACTGGTCTTTGTTTCAGTATCATATTGTTTATAAAATTCCAATTTTGTAGTATAGTCTCCTTTTATTGTCAGATTTGCTTTGGCTATTTTTGGGTCTTTGTAGTTCCATATGAATTTCAGTAGTGCTTGTTCTATTTCCTTGATGCAGTTGAAATTTTGATAGGGGTTGCATTTAATCTATAAATTGCTTTGGGTAAAATGTCCATTTTAACAATGTTAATTCTTCCAATTCAGGAGCACAGAGTATCTTTACATTACTTTGTGTCTTTTATATCTTTTAACAATATATGAAGGTTTATCTTCTTCATTTGTTAACACTTTTATTTAATTCTTTTTGATGAGCTTATAAATGGGGCTGTTCTCTTGCTTTTTTTTTTTCTCTTATTCTTTGTTTGCTTATAGAAACACATTTAAATTTTGTTTATTGATTTTGTAACCTACACTTTGCTGAACTGAATTACTTTTTCAATTAGTTTTTAGTGAAGTGATGACAGTTTTCTGTGTATATTATCAGGTTGTCTGTGTATAATGATAGTTTTATTTTCTTTTCTCCAGTTTTTATTACTTTTACATCCTCTTGCCTATTATTTCTGTTAGGATTTCTAATACTATGTTGAATAGTAGCAGTGAGAACATATTTCCTTGTATTATGGCAGATCTAGTGGAAGAGTTTTCAGTCTTTTTACCCTTGATAATGATGTATGAATGTTATTTGTGGCCTTTATTATGTTGAGGTATGTGCCATCTATCCCTATATTTTTTTTGGGGGGGTCTTCTTCATTGTAAATGGATATTGAGTCTTATCAAATGTTTTCTTATCAAATGCCATATTTTACTATGGAAATATGATTTTTGCCTTTTGTTGATATTGGGGATTTAGCTGATTTTCAGATGTTGCATCATCCTTGTGTTCCAAGAGTAGGTCCTATTTGGTCCTAGTATATGATCCTTTTATTACACTGCTGAATTCGCTTTGCTAAGATTTTGTTGAGGAGTCTTGCATCTATAATAATTAGGGAGATTGATCTATAATTTTCTTTTTTTACATGATGTATTTGTCTCACTTTTTGTCAGGATTGACCTCATAAAATAATTTTGGAAGTACTCCCTCTTAATTTTTGAAATTGTTTGAGAAGGATCAGTAGTAGTTCTTTATTGAAGATTTGGTAGAACTTACTGGTGAAACGATCTGCTCCTGGACTTTTGTTTTCTTTATGGAGAATTTTAATTGCAGTTTTAATTTATTGTATTTGTCAGTTCGGGTTTTCTATTTTGAAGAAAAATTTAAAAAATAATTTGGTAGTCAATAAAATGAACATATACTTTGCGAATCATGCATTCATTGCCTTAAAAAAGATTTAAAAAACAATCAGTATTTGTTGTTTAAGCATAAGTTAAGCTTAACTATATTTATGTATCTCTATATATCTATATATTAATTTTTATTGTGCATTGTAATTCATTCTAAAGCATGGGATTGCTTTTCTTTCAACTGATTCTTTTTTTTCCTGTTTTTCCCAAAAACATTTTTCTTCAGCTGATATAAAGATATGGCAGCCCAGGGAGATACACAGCTTTTATAGTTATAAAACACTGGAAAGAACAGCTCAATTCAGCACATTGATTTTCACACAGATGAGTCCCTTTTACATGTCCATTAACTTTAGACCAATTTTTAAAAGGATTTACATTGAATTTTGTTTCCTAATATTGGGTCTTCTAATAGAGGTACAAATTAACAAATTTACTTTGCTACTTTTTATTTTGCTTACAACTATAGTTTTTTTAATTATTGTTATAAAGCTTATTAGCATTCATTGAAAATTGATATTCTTACTAGAATCAGAATGTAATAGTGTTCTTACCTTTTTCACTTTTAGCGAAAATCAGTTGATCATTGCATCAGTTGTATTACATATCATCCAGTTATTTGATTAAAGTTTTTGCACTGTTACTCCTATATATTGATTATAAACATAAAGTCTTACTCAATTTAGTAGTAAATTTTATTAAAATTTCAGTTATCAGAATAGGTTTTTATGACACATAATAAAAGAAAGTCAATTTTAAATTCTATCTCTGCTATATTCATTTATTATTTTGATGTGTTTTCTTAGGGAGAAACTATGAATCATGAAATGTACCACACTCCTTGAGCTTTCTCACAATTACAAAATTGACAACCTCATGGGCTATCTTATAATACATTTAATAAATATTTACCCCACAGGTAATATTTTCCATGAAATTTGGATTCCTGGGAAAAGGGGTAAACTTAAGAGAGTAGAGAAGGTAATTGCAGCATATTTAAATAGATTCATCTCAATTGGGTATGAGAGGGATTTAGTGTAATCTCATAGGATATCTATATTAATGTTTGTGAATTATCATTCAGATTCACTGCCTTTTTCTTTGATGAAGCACTTTCTTCTATGGGCAACTAGCTAGTTGGCTTGTCTTCTGAGAACAGTTCCATTTTGTGCTGCTATAGAGAGTGAGTTTGTTCAAGGTGTTTATTCAGGACAGTACTGGTTTACAGTATTATTTCCTTTTGTGACAAGAAGCATAACAGTTTCAACCATTGTACAGTTGCAAGATGATTCTATTTTTTAATACATAAATGTACTGTCTATTCACTGTTGATAAAATAATAAATTTGTTGAATAGTCTAAATAAAATTTTTCATAACTTTCTTGGCATGTGTATAACAACTGCCTCATTTGGATATTACGTTTGATGATTTTGTGCTATATGACCTTTTTTCATAAACCTTTGTTCAAATTCTAATTATTTGTCTAGGATAGATCTAGGAACATGTTTTTTAGATAAAAAACCATGATCACTTTTATCACCCTTATTTTGTATTGCCAGGGTCTGTTATGGGGTATTAGCTATATTTATACTATGTTCAGGATTAAATAACAGCATCTTTTTACTCCACCTTTGCTAATAGTGGTTTTTATTAATTTTTTTTAATCTTTGAAAGTATGTATCTCTGGTGGGCTAGGAACTTAATCCCAGTAGGAAGGGTGTTTCAGTGATAGGAACCTGAAAAGTAAATATGCCTTATTAATAATTGTGTTTCCAGGTTGAGACAGTCCTTTATTTTCATATTTGCTGATTAAACAAATTATGGTAGTATTTACACTTTCTTTTCTCTTAAAATATTTCTTTTTTCTTAGTTTTTATGACAGTTCTCAATGATTTTGATATTTGTGCAGTTTGCTATTGCAGAAAACGAGGAAAAGAACTAAATTGTGACTGGTGATGAGGCAGCAGGAGTAGCTGTATTTAGAGAAGTTTTCAATATTGTTTGCATGTTGCTGAATATCAAGTCAACAACATCTCCAGCTTCTTCTGTTAAAAACCTAAGAGCCATCCTCAATTCTTTCCCCTGCTCTCATTCAGTCCATCATCAATGCCTATGAACATGACTGTCACAACATAGCCCCAATCTGTCGAATTCTCTCCACTTTCACTGCTATCATCCTTAGTCGAGTTGCAATCTTTTCCCTAGACTGCTTGTCAAATGACTCACTGCTTCCACTCAAAATCTCTATCTCTCTGATTTTAGCCCTTAAGATTTTTCACAGCAACTGTAATTGTAGTAGATTGTTTTACTTTTCCAAATCATTCATTGACCCTACCTTTAAAGAGTAATATATACTTTTTTGGGCACTATTTTTCAGGATTTTATATGACTTTGATGTAAAATGTGAATTAAAATCATGTGTGTCATCTCTGAAAAGAAGGTATAATATGATGGTACCACTGCTCTTTCTCCTTGTTGCTGGAACATGATGTCCTAAATGGAACTTGGCCCTTCATCCTGGACCACAGAGTAAAGAAGAAGTATGGCTTAGAAGCACAGTAGTCCCATAGTACACAATATGGCACACACATTTTTATTCGTTTATTTAAACAGTGAAATTCAAGTTTGTGTTTCTGTTTTTTTCCCCCATAGAGACAGATTATAAAGAAAAAAAGGGAATATATAATAGTCTTGAATCAGCTGGGAATTAGAAATAGCTTCATTTTATTTTTTCCTAAATTATCTTCATTTAGATAATTTTTGTGATTCTAAGCTGAACCCTTACCTTAGATTCAAAATTAAAAGCAAATACCAATGCTCTTCTGTTTCTAGTCTACAACAGTTTCTTATCACATTTAGAATCAACTGGAAATCTTCTCCATAACTTTGAAGATTTTTTATTATATGGGCCCTGCTTATTCTCACTTGTTATTATACTTATTGCAATTTGCAATATATATAGTCAATCATTATGTTGTACAACTGAAGCTAATAAAATCTAATATGTATATTGCATTACAATAAAATAAAATAAGGATTCCCTTAACATGGTGGTTACAGTTTTATTCTAAAATATTATGTTGCATATTATGTTGTTTGTTCTCTGAGTACTCACACTGTTTTATATGTTTGTTCGGGAACATTGAGGTCACACTATGGTGGTGTTGAATTGCTTGAATCTGAAGCACAACTATGTAGGCTTAAGTCTTGGCTCTTGTACATACAGCTGTGCACTTTTAGGAAATTCCCTGAATCCATTTGAGCCTCCCTTTCCCTATCTATGAAATTTAATGTGAACAGTGATATCATGTTCTTTAAGATCAGTATGAGCATTAAAAGGGTTAATAATTGTAAAGTGGTTTCAACAGAACTTTTATATAGTATATTAGAAATTTTGGTAGAAAACAAGTTACACTGACTGTCATGTTCGTTTTATTTCCTCAGTTCCTAGCACATACTGTTGAATAAATGTTTCTTGAAATAAATTGAGCAAAGGTGCAGGTTTTAGGACTTTAGGAAGAAACATGGATTTCCTGGTGATGCAGTTATGTGTTTCCATGTACAAGTCAGTGATTCATGCTATGCTGCAAGGAGGATTGAACAAGAAATGGATAGTGAGAACTTGAATGAAATTCACTCACACACACACACACACGGTTTGTGGAGGTAGAACTGATATGACATTGTAATGAAAGAATATGGAGTGTAAGATACTTGACTTCCTTGTGGAGCTGTTGAGTAGTCTTTTGTATACTGTTGGACAGAAGAGTCTTGGACTTAACAGAGACGTTAGGGTATTAAAACCTGTGAGACCAGATGACTGTCTTGGAAGAGAGAATCAAAATACAGAAGTTTAGGGCAAAATTTTGAGCTGTTATCCATCTTTAATTAAAAGATTGATTAGAGAAAGTAGAAGACTCATCCTATAGACTAAAATACAAAATGCCAGTAATATTTGGGGGAATAGATATTAAAAATTATCTAACATTTGCTATCTTCCTTAAGGAGTAACTGCCAAAAATAGAACACACCTTCAAGTCACAAATATTTTGAAAATATGTAAGACTTGTAAATAGTACTAACTTGTGAAGTAAACTCTTTCATTTTCATCAGTATTCAACAATATAGCCTTCCAAGTAAAAGACTGTTAAAACTATTTACCTGCATTTAATTGGTCAATCATTTTTAGATACTTTGAAAATTGTACATTTCATGGCAGAATACAACATCAGTTTTCAGGGAGTTATTGAGGCAATCATACTGTATTTTTCTATATGATAAAAAAAATCCCTATTTCTGTGAAAAAACCTGGATGCTACATGCTCCTTGCTTATTTTCCAGGCCATCACTTTCCATTTTTATAGCTTTTAGTGCTCTCATTCTTGGCAAAAATTGTGTCATGTCTATCAAGTGTAATTTCCATATCTTTAACTTCCCACTTCTGTAATCAGTCTCCTGTGAATTTTTCAATTTCAGTTGAGGTCAGTGTGGTCTGGATCACATCCAATTTACGACAAATGTCTCCTGCATCCTTTCCATGTAAGTCTGACATGTTGAATGTGCCAGTTCTTTGGCATTTTAGGAAACAGAATCATAAGTGTTCAGATGTCTTTGATTTTTTCTTTTGATGTTCAAAAATGTGGTGACAAATTCAAAATTATGAATGATCCAATTAACTCTTTGCTTATATTCGCATGTTTTACTTCTTAATAGCAGTGCTGTATTAGATCTATATTAGAAAATGAGGATCTGTACAGAAAAATACCTTATATTTATTTAAAAATAAAAAATTACATTTCATTTTATTTATTGTTGTGGACATCAAGTGATTGTTATCGTTAAGGATTATGAATATTTTCCCTTCAACCCTGAATCCCTCTGAATGCCCACTGTAAAGTCAAAATTAATAATCAGAAGCAATTGTAACCATTTTCTCAAAGAGCCAAAGTGTACAGTGTTTAATATTTTGGAATACTTTTTTGAAATTGTGGTCATAACGGCAATTAAATCTGCTTAAATTTAGCAATCCTGTATCTTTGCAAGGTTATTATGTCAAATAGGAAATCTCTTAAGTCAATTTAGTAAAGATTAGATACCTACAGGGAATATTTTAAACTGTTGAATTAGTTTTCTCATAGGATTGGAGAAAAGTCAGATGAGGATACCTTTATTTATAAATCTAAACCTTTAAATATGATTTAATTTTTTATTACCCAATAGAATTTCTGATTTGCAGAGATTTTATTTATAATCAAGAATCACAGTACTAAGAGAAATCATAAGTATGAAATATAGATTCCAAGATACTGAATATTTGTTAAATGTCTATAATTTAGTGGGAAAATAAATGGCTAACACACTTTTTAAATAGAGATCTGGGGTCCACACTAAAGTTGTAAAATATTATTTTGTGAGTATATCTTCCAAGAGTAATTTAAAGTAAGACCAGAATTGATAATTTAGCATTTTTATTTTTTTTTAGATTTATTTATTTATGCATACAAGCACTGGGGTACAGGCCAGAGGTGTGGGGGGTGAGAGGATTCACCACAGAGAGTGGGGAGCAGAACTGGCAGATCAATGGAAGTACACTGCTGAGGGGAGCAGCGGGCACAGCAGGAGAGGTCTGCTGGGCCATGTGGGTCCCCACCCTGGCTGGCGGCAGGGATCGAACTCGTGCTGCAGTGGCTGCGGTTTGCTTCACAGTGCATTGCTTAACCCACTGCGCCACCAGGGAGGCCCGATAATTTAGCATTTTTAAAAGACAACTTATTTTTCAGAGTTTCAAACTATGGGTATCTCTTGAAATATATGTAGTACATATAGAAGATAAAGTCAGTAACTCTAAGATGAAAAAAAGGTTGCAGTTTTGCTCATAATTATATCTAGAGTGTTTAATGTAAAAACAATCCCACATATGGACTTATTAATTCCACACACTAAATATATTTGTTGGATAAAGAGCATCTGCACATGTCCATGCATACACACACTCTATAATTATTCTCTTTGCAAAGTTGTGTCACAAACCTCCAACAGACATCAGTATTTCTTTTAGCAGCGTTAACTACACTCCTCTGAACAGCTTCTAGTGACTCATTCTTCCTCATTTACCAGAAACTTCAGCCTTAAGTCTTTAAACTGCCCATGAGACCACTCCCAAGAAGGAGTTGGAATACAATTTCTCAAGACAATCAGATCTAGGATGATGATGCTAAGTAGTCATTCTTTTTTTTTTTTTAAGTAGTCATTCTTACATCACAGAAATTCAACTTTCCCAGGGTTATTTCTTATCACATGGGCTGTTGTCCTACTCTGCCTCTATTCATACTGTAAATTGACCTGATTCCACACCCTTCTCTAGCTGTGAAAAATTCCAATATTCTCTCTAGAAACTCAAGTTCTTTACATCTTTAAGTTGCTCTTTGAACATCTTCACTTGCCATTAATTACTTGCCTGTGGTTTGCCCCAGGCTGAGGTTATCATCTGTTTCCTAGCAAGCTCCTACATACTCAGTGGGAAAACCACCATCATTTTCTTCAACTAACAGTTCACAAAAGT
Source organism: Galemys pyrenaicus (assembly GCA_019455555.1). NCBI lineage: Eukaryota > Metazoa > Chordata > Mammalia > Eulipotyphla > Talpidae > Galemys > Galemys pyrenaicus. Next base: position 605,499 of record JAGFMF010011923.1, read on the forward strand.
TAACCTTAGTCCTTTAGCTCCACATCTGTCCTCCTGTCTCCATTTCTTTTATAGCTTCTATACAATCAAGGATTCAGATTGCCAAATCCAAAGTTTTATCTACAACCTGTTCTAATTTAGTTCATCACTCACTCTCATTCTCAAAACTCTTTATTTACTTCATTTTAGAAGACCATATGATTCCATTTTTCTTTCCTCTCACTAAGTTTCTTTTTTGTTACTTAATGGTGTTTTTATCTTTTGCTGAAATTTAAATGTTATAATGCTTCATGACTTAGAACTCGGACTTCATCTCATTTCCATCCAACTTTGTTCTCTAAGTCATGCCATCTAGCCCCATAGTTTTAAATATCATCCAAAGGTTAATGACTCTTAAATTTATTGCTCATATCAGAGCTTTTTTCCTAAGCACCAAATTCATATATCCAAATTTGAATTTGCTATCTGTATTTGGTTGTCTAATAACTGTATTAATCAACAGGTACAAAATGAGCCTTATCTTGTTCCTCAGTACTCCCATCTTAATAAACAATAACCATTAACCACACTGCATGGGAAAAAGAACTTCACAGACTATCTTAAATATGAAAACTACTTATTTTTCTCCTCACATCTAATCTACCAGCAGACTCTTATTAACTCTTCAAAACTGTTCATAAATCTGTTTTCTGCCTCCTCTCCATTTCTCATTCTTTTCCATGTTGTCAGCATTAATTGTTTAGACAATTGCAGAGGCCAATTTACTAGACCCTCTGCTTCCATTCTCACACCAATTTATTTACCACGGTCATCAGTAATATTTTATTTTTTAAAATTTAAAAAAAATATTTATTTATACCAAGAGCTGGGGTACAGGCCAGAGTGGTGGGAGGTGAAAGGATTCACCAGAGACAGAGTGAGGAGCATAACAGGCAGATAGACTGAAACACACTGCTGAGGGGAGCAATAGGCGAGGAAGGAGAGGTCTGCTGAGCCTCCTGGGTCCCCTTCCTGGCCCGGGATCAAACTCGCACTGCTGTTCCCTGGATGCTTCACAGTGCATTACCAGGGAGGCCCAGTAATATTTTAAACATGAAAGTAGTTTGCACTTGTCCTTTATTTTCAATGAAAGGAAATTCTAATCGAGTTCAAATTCCTTGTGATATTATTTCACAGTTTATTTCTATTACCAAATCATTTAGTAAAATTACTTTGACTCTACTGATGTCTACATTAGTGTGATGCTATTTTGGCTTTTGTACTTAGGAGGCTGTCCCAATGTGTGTAAAAGCTAGACATTGTCTTATTTATTTATCTATTTATTTATTTTTCCAAGAACAAAGCCAAGAATAATTGTATTGATTAAAAGGCCTTCACAGACCAGAATGGGAATAGAATACTGAAGAGGAATATCTCATTCTTACATAGATTATTAGAAAGAAACATCCACCTCATCACACACAATGGATTTTACAATTGGATCATGAATTCAACAGCCATATGACAAGTAGCATGTTTTTCACAATGAAATAATTTATCTTACCTATATAATGGTCTTTCTATGTTATGCAAGAATAGCCCCATTTCTTTTGGACCCTGTAAGCAAGCTTTTAAGATGTCTGGTCTTTGGCCCATGTAACTGTCTAAGATGCAAATGAAATGAGCTTCCTCACATTTTCTGTTTACGTTTTTTAAGATATGATGTTGTCTTGTAATATATTTATGTTTGATTCAGTGTTGTTATTGGCATTGGAAGCAATTACTTCCCCCTTTAATGGAGAAAATCATATTCTCATATCAATGAATAGAACATAGAACAGAATAGTCATTATTTTGGAATGAAATCAAGTTACCTTTTTTGATCTGATATGTATTTGGTATTGAAATAATAAAATTTAGAATATATTTTGGAAATTTTATAGAAATTCATGTAAGGATTCTCTTATACTGCTCCATTATGGTTAGGTTTTAAAAGAGAAAAAAACAAAACAAAACAAAACAAAAAACAAAAGCAACCAGAAAGCTATTAAATTACTTAAAGCTACTTAAGCTATTAAACATACACAATAAAATGTATGGTCTAAAACATATACAGCTAGTGAAGTTCTGAAAAAATGTAAAATTCAATTAGGAAGTTAAGACACAAGACAGTTAATTGAAGACTACAAGAACACTATTTTGAATGGGTATATGCTTGCTTGTGTTCATTGCAGCACTGTTTTACAATAGCCTAGTTATGGAAATAACCTAACTATCCAATGACAGAGAAGTGGATTATAAAAATATGGTACATATACACAATTAGAATATTACTTAGTTATGCAAAAGATGAACTCAAAAACACCAATCCAAAAGAGCAACTGTACTCCTATGTTTATTGCAGCACTATTTGTAATTGGTAAGACCTGGAAACAACCCAAAAGCCCAAAGGTAGAGGACTGGATCAAGAAGATGTGGTACATATACACAATGAAATACTATGCAGCAATCAAAATGACAAACTAGGGCCATTTATAGACACATGGATGGAGCTAGAAGGAATTATACTCAGTGAAACAAGTCATAAGGCAAGAGGAAAATATCAAATGGTTTCACTATTAGGAGGAATGTGTAAGAGCAACAACTACAACAACAAAAAGAAGAATAAGCTCAAGGAAATGGGCAATGACAGCCAAAAGCAAACAAAAACTCAACAAGACCAAAAGGTCAAAGATAAACCAAAGGAAACATGGCAGGGGAGGGGAAGGAAGGGAGGGTAAAACAGGGATGAGGGCATAAAGAGTATAAGGGACCGAGGTGATGGTGCACGGGTGGACTGGTGGTAGCAACTCCCTGGGGAATACAAATGATGTCAAAACAATTAAATACAAAACAAAACAAAACAAAAGATGAACTCTTGTTATTTGTGGCATGTGAATGAAACTGGAGGAGAATATGCTAAGTGAAATGCATTAGGAGAAAGACAAATACTGGATGGTGTCACTTATATGTGAAATATAGAGAAACAAAATAAGGGAACAGACAAAACCAAATCAAACACATCGTAGAAATCTGAATACAGAACTGAGACTACCACAGGGGAGGGTGGGTGTTGGGAACAAAGTGTAGAAGGAACCCAGTGAGTTGACTGTGGCAGAAGATTATAGGTGCCTTGGTGGTAAGTGTGATTTAGTAACATATATTTGAGGAGGTATAAACCTTTTCTTCTCTAGCATATGTAGTGCTGTATGCTAGTATCACCTGATTAAAAAATAATACCTTTTAAAAACTAGAATACATTTCCAGAATTAATATATTGTTATAAATATATTACCTTATAGTCCCAAGAAATGTAGCACTATATCATATATATTTCCTGATTCTTATATCTGTATTAGAAGTTATTGCATAATTTTTATGTTACTGGTTATTTCTGCATATTTATTTACTATTGCTGAATTGTAAAGTGTTTATAATCATAAACAATGCCCAGTAATTTTGTTCATCACAGAATCTAGCTTAGTGCCTGTACAAAGTAGATACTCGGTATGTTTATATGATGAAGTATGTTGTTTATTTGCAAAATTCAAATGAGTCATATTAGCATCATTAGCAGCATCAATATAAAATACATTGGTATGTTAACTTTCTATATGTCAGTTTCTACAAAGCTAAGCAAAAACAGAATCATGGAAAGGAAATGACTTGGAAATATGAGTAGATTGTGGATTTTTTTTAGTATTGGACAATATGTTTAAAATTAGGTGTTTATATCTAGATTTTTTCCAGATCATTTATAAACTCTCAGAACAGATTTTTATGTCAAAATGTCTATGTATCAAGTAATTATAATCTGACCAATAAATACAAAAAAAATCTTATGAGAAGAAAACTTTTTTTTTTGGTCCAGAGGCATGTATGCTTCAAGAATATTTCCAGAAGAAAAGGATTAAGGAATCATGGACCTTTCTTGCTCAAAGGTATCTTTGTCTTGTCTTTTGATCTAGAGAATTTAAGTTATATTTCTTACCTTCTGATAACTTGTCTGAGAGTAAATGGGTATCAGAAGCATCAGGGATGCTTCTAAACACTAAAGGAGTAGGAGACATGGAACACATGTTGTACCTTTTACAAAAGACTCAGAGAAGAGTATACAACCTGTCTAAATTCTGTATAGTTGGGAGGTTTCTGTCAGCTGACTTTTTAATTGGTCTTATAAGCTTAGTAATTGGCAAGCTATTTGATTTTGTTTCATTTTGTACATGAGGAGTTTGAATGTTAGATAAAGTGGCTTACCCAAGTTTAACTTTGTTAATGGGCATGCAGAGTTAGAACTGACAGAACCTTTATTTCCCAGACTGCCAATTCAGAGCAGCTCATGTCATAGGAAATCCATGTAATACTACTACCATTGTTGATCATAATTAGCATTTGATGGAGAAAAAAAATCAGTGTGTTACATAATTTATATATATTATTTTATTGGATTTCCAAGACAACCCTTGACAGTATATTGAAACACTCTATATTGATAGGGAAAAAAAAATTGCTACCAAATGATTTTTGTTAAATTTTTCTAAGGTCACATAGCTATCTTAGTAGGAAAGTTGGGTTATAGTCACAAGGAAATGAAATAACTTATTCATTAAAAGTTTTAAATTTAAGTGTATCAGAATTTGCAAATTCAAATGTTACTTGTTTAATTTTCAAATTTCTCTTACCATATAGGTATATAAAATAATGAATGACGTTCTAAAAATCTATCATTTTGTGACAGTGCTGCATTGCACACATAACTTTATCAGTCATGTGAGGGCTGCAGGAATGGAAAGTTGTTCTGAGTTAATTCTGTAGGAATACCATTTCTAAATTTACACATGCTATAGCTGAGTGATTATAAGCAAGCAAGTCACAGAACGACATTCTCTCTCATCAAAAGAACCTGAGAAACTTCTAGCATATGGAAGCATTTCTGCACTACAAGTTATTCTGAGGGAAACACATGATTTATAAATACTGTCAAGTAAAATATGCATTCCCAAATGCTAGTAACATGACAAAATGCCCTGTTACCACTTCTTATAATCACATTATAATGTATCTTTTCTTATAATCACATCTTATAATGACATTTGATGTAATGAATATGCTTTTCAGTCTAACCAATTCATGTTCCAAATCTGACTGAACTGTTTATAACCTGTGATTTGAACTCTTCTGATCCTCCTTTATTCATCTATAAAATAAGTACAGTCACTTTCAGCAGGTTGTTGTCAGATTCAAATTATATCAGTAAAGTAATATATCCAGTATTCAAAATGGGTTTATTGCCAACTTTCCTTTTCTTTCTAAAGCTATTGAAAATATTCCTCACAGGGCCTCCCTGCTGGCACAGCGGGTTGAGCGCTGCACTGTGAAGCATCTGCGGCACATCAGCGTGAGTTCGATCCCTGGCCAGGAGGGGACCCACATGGCGAGGCAGACCTCTCCTGCCTTGCCCGCTGCTCCCCTCAGCAGTGTGTTTGGGTGGATCTGCCTGTTCTGCTCCCCGGTCTATCTCTGGTGAATTATCTTACCTCCCATGCCTCTGGCCTGTACCCTGCTCTTGTTCGCATTAAAAAAAAAAAAAATCTTAAAAAAGAAAATATTCTTCACAGATGGATTTGGGAAAGTTCATGCTGAAGAATATACAAGTCACTGTTCGCAGTTTGCTCAATAGGGAGATTTTTATGCTATTATTAATGAATGGGACTAACAACACACAAGATATCATCAACAACAATATCTCGACTGTCAGATTGGTGCAAATTTGACAAAACCTCTGTGGGGGTTTGTGAAGTAAAACGTGTCTTCATTGTCATTCATAGGATGTTACTGGCAAATTTATTTGGATGACAACTAGACACTTTCTTACAAAAACATTAAAAAATATATATTCTTAGACTCAGTAATTTCATTTTAAACCAGACAAGAATTTATGTGAAAGCTATGTTTGTGTGTCTACAAAATAACACATACATGTTTATTCCATGCAGCTGTGGTTAAAATGGCAAAAATTGGAAATAACTAAAATAAATTATAGTATAATAATAAAACCACTTATAGTAAGAAAATGGCACACATGCAGGTTTGTATGTGTGGGGAGGATTTTGTGTATGTGTGTATTAAGGAAATGACTACTGTGGTTATGGAAGGTGGGGAAGCATCTATGATAAGGAATTCGCTTACCTGATTATAGAATCTGAAATATGCAATGATCTGCCACTTGTAGTCTGGAGACCCAGGAAAGCCAATGGTTTAGTTCAGTTGGAGGTCAAAGGTTGAAAGCCAGGGAAGTGTTTGGGGGATAAATCCCAGTCTCAGGACCAAAGATGAGATCTTTTAGATCATTCAGAATAACAGAAAAATTCTTTCTTCCTCTGCCTTTTGTTCTATTGGGATTTCCACTTTGAGGAGAATGATCTTTTTTACTGAACTCATTGATTCAAATGCCAATATCATCCAATAATGCCATCACAAAGACACCTAGAGGTAATGTTTAATCTCGGCTTCCCATGGTCAATGTGTATCATATCCTCCCCACCCCTTCCCCTCCCTCTCGTATTTTCACTTGAAGTAGCCACTCAGATGGTAAATCTATTTTTTATATATGATGTAAATGTAATTAAAAATGTTTTAGCTATCCTTTTTTCAAACTGATAGTTTGAATGCCACAGTGTATTGCATATCTTTTAATTTGAAAATAGCCTGTTTCTGGCACATTTATTGTTTATACATAACTGAATTCAAGAAAATATACAACAAATGAGGTAATAGTAAGGTGCCATTTACCAGAATCAGTCTGTAATTTAGTAAATCACAGTTGTAACTGTTAAATTAACATTTGCTAAGGTGTTAGGTGATAAACCCAGGTTCAGGCAAAGACCCAATGGAATTGGAAACAAGATTATTATTCCCAGGTCCTGGAGGAAGTGCACTAGACCTCAAGGGGCCATATAGGAGATCAAAATAGCTTAGGCAGAAAGTGTTATAGTCTGCCACTTTATACAAAGTATAAATACTTTATAAAAAGTATAAAAGTATAAACTGCCTTTATTTGGGTCTTGGGTGGAGTAGTCTGGCATACCTGGCCTAGGACTAGATTCCTCAGTTCAAACCAAAAATTATCAGGGTTTTGGGTAAGCCTCACATGGGTCTTATCTATGGGCAATATAAAGGCAAGGTTCTTGGAGTGCAAGAAACTGATTTTCACAGGGATTGTTGGGGGAACCATATCATGAACTTGATTCCAAAGCCCAAAGTCTATCCTTAACCACTTCATAATAATTATAAAGTGGAAAGCATGTTTCTGCATGTGTCAAAAGCATGTGTTAAAAATTATTCTGCAAATCATACACATCTGCAAGAGACTATTCAGGCACACTCACATACACACAGAGCTATAGCTCCTGTTGCTTAAAATAATGTGGGTGTATTTGTCTGACTATGCTGTAATTTCTACTCTCCCTAGTACTTGTTGGAACAATGGTGACCAGAAGGAAATTCGGCATCTAAGAAGGGTTACTGTGGGACTAACATTTCATTAAATTATATGTCTCATGTTAATTTTTATACAACATTTGATTAGAGAGATAATATTTATTTCCATTTTAATTAAGGATAAAAGACTGAAAGAGGATAAGAATTCCTCTTTATTATGTGTAGACTGAGTAATAAGGGGGTATTTAGATCTACTTTCTTTCAAACCTTGTTATCCCCATGCTCATGATCTCCTCTATATATTATAGTAATAACTTTTTTTAATTTCTCCCAAGTGTAAAAAAGTATAAAGATATTTTTAGATAACACTAATTAAAGTAGATTTTTATATTTCATCAAATAATTAAATTTGCAAACTTAAATACAGCATGTTCTCAACTGCTCAGCACTTAAACCCAACACAGTCTTGTGTTTCTTCCAGGAACAACTTTTCCTGGAGGTAATATAACATAGCTCATAATTTTTATTTCTGGTGGCCCACAAGCCTGACAATGGGTAAATATAGTCATTGCAGCATAAAGCCTAACAAATAGATGATCTTTGAAGTGAAAATATCTTTGAACAATCTAGTTACAATATACGAGACATGTCTTTTTTTCCTCAACACTAGATTCAGGAACCTCTCTAAGTCCATCTGCATAATTTTATGTGGGGAACAAACTCTCAGTTAAACATCACTGAGAGCAAAGAGTGGGGAGAAGCTTAGGACAGAGAATTTTCTTCTAAAGTTGCATTTGGCCTGATGGATGTTTTCAAACTCTTGACACCCAAATCTGTGATTACCTATAGGCTGTTAATATATCCCCGAAGGTAAGAGTTAAAAGAAATGAAAATATTTGTTTGATCGGCAGTGATCAGTTTCCCTTCAGCAAGGGCCAGGGCTTGTAGGTGAAGTGTTCACAAGAAGAGATCTTTTTGGGGTAATTTAATCTATTTTAGGAGATTCTGGCTATTATTACCCAGAGGTTGGGTCAAGTAAAGCAATTTTATTATCATCAGTAATTGCATTTTTCTATTTTCTACTAAAGGAACATATTGTGGCAATTAAATAGATATATAAAATTGCTGTAAAATAATCCAAAATGAAAAAAAAATACACTGAAGACTGGGGAAAACAGCCAAATGGTTTTAAATGTTATGGAATAAAGGACATTGAAAGCATTTCCTTTAAAAAGAACAGCTGCTAGCTGAAATCAAACTTTGTGTGTACATTGGAAGCATTTGCTGTGGTCCTTGTGGGTAGAGCAATAGTCAAACTGACTCTAATAATTGAAATGAAGTAGGCTGTACAGTTCCCAACTGGCACAAAAAAACATTATGGAAAATTGGATCACCCACACAAGCTAAAACATGTAGCAATTTCTTTTTATGGAAATTACATTTGTAAGTTTGATGATAAACTAAAAGCAAGGTACCAGCCTAGACCTCTCTTCAAGCTTTAACATATTCAAGTAAATTAACCTGTTGACAATTCTCCATTTGTTTAAATTGGTTCACTTAAGAGGTTGTGAAAGATTTTATTAAAAAAAAAACAGTAAGATTTAAGTTATTGAATGGACTGTATGATTCCATCCAAGAAGAGTGATCCTGTTATCATGATTTAAAATGTATAATTGAGAGGGGGAAGGATATGTTCATACATACATGAAAGCACTGTTGAAGAATTTCAATTCATCAGGAAAAGTGGAATTGTGACACACAATATGTAGCATTTTGTGTTACTTGGTATTCAGCATTCACATTTAAAATATATTGTTTGCCTCCCTCTCCCCTTTCATTCTCAGTGATCTTATTACTTATTTGAAGCTGCAACATCAGGGGTAAGTCGGGTTTTAAGCAATGCTTGAATGTGAGAATGATCCATTCATTCCTAACATCAGTAGGACACTGTGCTTGACATAGGAGATTTGTAAGCTATGAGATACACAGCCCTCAGCTCAGGGAGCTCATGACTTAATACAGAAAGTAAGAAAATTCTGTTGGGTAACTGAACAGTGTTTATGGAATATGTAAGGAGGCCCTATCAGGAGGCTTTATCAAAACAACTCTTAGTGATCTTGTTATTTACATAGCAAAGTTAGCTGCAGCTCAAGAAAGAAAAAAAAAAAAAAAGAATGAAATACAACATAAACTATTGGGCAGAGAATAATTTGACACTTTATCCTACTGAGCAATAAATTGTGTAAAGATAATTACACTGAGTCTTTGGGAGATCTGGCTGTCCTATTTCTAGTGTAAATATTGAATTAGATACCTATAATTTTCTAGTATAAGTTATATACTCCAATTCTAAAATTTTTGGAATTAAAATCTTGTGAACAGGTAGTGTAGGGGTTCATGGAGTTCTTAAATGTCATATGGATATACAATTTCCCTATTTAAATATAACTTATGCAGAACAAAATTTACCTAAAATGCTGTGCCACAACTTTCTTCCAGTTCAATATAAATAAGAGCAAGAGAGTCTCAGACACTCCCCTCATCTTTAGGAAGGCATTTCTAAAGGCTTGAAAGGCTACTTAGAAAATGAAAAATAGTCACTATTAAGCAATAGCACTAGTAACAGCAATTAATTAGAGGGGGGTATGTTTTTAGATAATGTATCCTTGCTGGATTATTAATATTAAAACCAGTTCTCTCAGTATTGCTCATTTCATTTTGTTGTTGAATCCAAAATTACAAATTGTCAACTTAAAAACAGACAAACACATAACATGGGCATATAGAAATAGATATAAGTAAATAGGCTATAATCAACCAGGTATTAATGGTTAAGAGCAGAGTTTAATAAGAATGTTGACATATATTTTGTGAGCCTCTAACATGCAAAGGGAGCATATTAGCTTTGGGGAGACAAATGGCATCAATGTAGTATAATAGAAATGCTATTTAGAACTCTTTGACATGATTCTCTTTGGTTTAAATGGTTGGGATATAAAGTCTAAAGCTGGATTATCAGGTTACCTGAAGAAAAGACAAAATAAATAAGATAACCAAAAATGGTTATGATTTATTTATGCAATATAAGTAATTGTGTTAGAAAAATAGTACTTTTTTTTTTGACCAAAATATGTAGCCCTTTAACTCCCCAAACAATATAGTCTAGAGTTTTCCAAGGTTAATTTTTGAAAAAGATATATAAAGAAAGGGGTAGGGAGAGGAATTCTATTATCTCAAAGGCCTTTCAGGTAAAAAAATAAACTTTTTTTCACCACAAAGTAACCTAGCAACCTAATGTTGAAACTGAAGGTGAGATAAACTAATAAATGTACTCTGAAAGAATGTTGGAACAGCCACTATCATATCAATGTACACATGTTTAAATATTCTGGAAGAATGTGCCAAAATCTCAAATATTAAATTATTTGAAAATTAAGAATGAAAATTAAGTGAGAATATTCACAGTAAGAAAAAGTTTAACTGTTAAACCTTGTTACTATTTTAAAGAAAAAGCTTTCTACAGTTTCTCTATTTCCCCAAATTATAATAAATCATATATTATTCACAGCAGGAAATCATAATATATTATAATATTTATTGGAATAATTTCTATATGCTATTCTTCTGAGTGAATGATACAGGGTATGACCTAGTTAAATGCTCAGTTTGAGTGAGTAAATGACATTTCACAAAAACTGATTAAAAGTTGTGACCAAAAGTAAAAATGACCACAGAGAAATTTCAGTGTAAAACTTTCTACCTTCTAGATTTTGGGAAAATTAAACACATTTACTGGATGATTTACTTATTCATATTTTCTTATTATAGGTGAAATAAGAAAATGCAATTTGTATGTTAAGTTTGCTGCCTGACTTTGCCCACAAAGGTAGAGACTTCTCTATTCAATGGAATATCGAATACTAAAATAAATTCAGTTAAATTTAAAACAAACATTTGTTAAAACATTTTAGGTTTCAAAACTTTGCCCTGACATTTACTTTAAGAAATCTTAGTGGTGTTTAAATACCCAAAAGAGGAGTTTAATTACCCAAATGATTCTCTCATTTGAAATAAACATGTTTTTGGGAACCTATAAAGAATGTTCAACAATAAATTGATATACTTTGAAAAAATAAATAAAAACATAAGGGTGAAAACAGCAGAGCAGGGAGCCGTAAGCATTTGCAAAGCTTTGTTGTTATTCCATTAAGTGACTGAGTCTCACCTGTGACACTTGCATTGGCTCACACAACCTCCAAGAACATTTTTGTAGAAAGCAACACACCTAACTTTGGGAAGGAATGAGATCATATTTATTTCCATGAAAGCTCCACTTGAGACACTCATCATCACAGAGATTTAGATACATATGAGGACAAATAACAGACAGATTATAATATAACATGTACAATATAGTCATGCATTAAATGTTAAATTAAAAGATAAGAAGAGCTAGGGTCAAAAGTTTACTCATTTTTCTGGGGAGATTTGAAAGTGAAAAATCAAACTCTAAAAAACAAGATAAAGAAGTATTGAGCATGTAAATAAAATGGTGAATTGAAAAATTGGTTAGACACATCTCAAAAGAAAGCACTTTTCCCAGAAATAAGAAGGAGTTATCTGTAATAGAGCTTAAGGAAATAAGATGTTAAATGTGAAAAACAGGTAGAGATGCATAATATTTCAACAACTTTGATATAATACCTCTTATTATAGTTGAAGCAAGAAGATATAGAAAATCTTAATGATTGCAATTAAAGGAATTAAATTTCTAACAATAGCAACAAAATTCCCAGGGAAAACACTCCAGGATAAGGTGATTTCATGAGAGCACTCTGAGAAACGTTTAAGAAACACATAACAACAACCTTGAATGAAATCTTTTGAGAGACAGAAGAAGAGAAATTGTTTACTAGATCACAGTAAAGGTGACTCAGTACAGTGGTTAGCACATCATAAAGACAGAAACTTTTAAAGAACTGCTAATAAGCATTGTTTAAGATTCATAAAAACTTTTGTCAAGTAGTGAAGATTCAAAGCTGATGTTTTTTATTGCTCTAGAACATAAAAGGGAATAAATCATTTAATGTTATTTTATTGAGAAACACAAACATATGCAACAAGTGACCAAGCTCAATGTACATTGTGCAGAAATAGTAATATACTAAGAATGCAAAAACAAACAAAAAAATGATAAAGGGGGATTTACTCCAAAACCCCCCAAATATTTTAATATTAGAAAACCCCACTGTTCCTATTATATATATTAAAATAGATATATTAAGAAAAATTGTAAGACTGTTTTGTAGATGTTTATAGTGCATGTGACATGATTTAACACCCTTTCAACATAAAGTGCTGAATAAGACAGACTTGAATATGCTCTTGTTTAACATGGAGTCTTTTTCTTGTAGTTATCGGTCCCAAATCGAGCTTTCAACTTCAAGCCAACACACTGGAGACTTTTTATTTTCAGAATCACTGAATTTTTTTTTTAAGATTTATTTATTTATGCATACAAGCACTGGGGTACAGGCCAGAGGTGTGGGGGATGAGAGGATTCACCAGAGACAGAGCGGGGAGCAGAAAAGACAGATCAACAGAAGTACACTGCTGAGGGGAGCAGCGGGCACAGCAGGAGAGGTCTGCTGCACCATGTGGGTCCCCTCCCTGGCCGGCAGCAGGGATCGAACTCGTGCTGCAGTGGCTGCGGTTCGCTTCATAGTGTGTTGCTTAACCCACTGCACCACCAGGGAGGCCCAGAATCACTGAATGTTAACTATCACTGCAGTTGTGTAATATTCTGCTGTCAATTTAGTCAGTACATTTGGGGGAGACAGATTAGAGTTATAAAACTAATTTTATGTTAATTTTAAAGTGTGCCTTCCTGGTGGTGCAAGGGGTTAAGTCTTATATGGGCAGCTACTGCAGCAAAAGCTTGATCACCGGCCAGGGAGCTGACCCACATATAATGCAATAGAGCTCTCCTGTCTTGCTCACTGCTCCTCTCAGCAGTATATTTTAGTGGATCTGCCTATTTTGCTCCCCACTCTGTCTCTGGTGAAGCATCTCACCCCTCCCCACCCTTCACTTCTGATGCCTACACTCCAGTTCTTGTATGCATAATTAAGTAAAGCTTTAAACATTGATTTTAAACTTTCTCTAGTTGCAAATTAGATGCTGGGTTGGGTGTTTAGGAAGTCAGAGAGTGGAGGCAGATAAATGATAATCTGCATATATGCCCACTCCTACCTAGTACTGGAATTTGTGTATATGTGTCTTTCATGGCAAAGGCATTTGTAGATGTTTTTAAATTAGGGGCCTTGAGAAGGGGAGGTGATTCTGGATAATAGGGTGGGGCTAATGTACTCACAAGAATCTTTATTAGAGGCGCCCATGAGGAACCAGAGTCATACAGAAGATGATGAGACAATGAAAACAGATGTACAGCTGTATTTCTAGCTTGAAAATGGTGGAAAATTGAAAATGCAGCTGCCTCAAAAAGCTAAATTAGGCAAGGGCACCAAACAGTTCTGAGATACTCAAGATAAAGGCAGTCTTATCAATATGTTGACTGCAGTCCACTAAAGCTTATTTTAGACTTATGATCTTTAGAAAGACAAGATAAATTATTTGTATTATTTTAAGTCACTAAGTTTATGGCATTTGGTACAGTATCAATAGGAAACTAACATAATAAGAATTACAAAGAAAGTACTCCAAAGTGTAACTTTAAGTAGCAGAGTATACAACTAAACTCTAACATAAGTAGTTATCATATACACAAACTATTTTAGATAGAAGGCATGCTGCGAGTAAACAGTACCATTTTCCATAACAACACAAAGGAAAATATACATAGAAGTAAAAATTATAAAAGCTTGACAATACTTTTTATAAAGGAACCTGTAATAATCCCAGAGAGCCTCAATGTAAACCTGAGTGAATATAAAGAGGGAAGCCATGTAATAGTTCTTTGGAGCATATTCTGATTATCTTTTAATTTTCAGGTACTTTCTAAACCCTCCACTCAATTCAGATAAAAGCATACTCAAATCTTGTCTACCAGTGGGAATACAGAATGTCAACTTGGCATGGTTTCTTTCTGTTCCACCATGTCTTTGCTACATTTTCCATGTTTCAGTCATTCAAGGACCTGAATGTCTATTTTGACTGCCTCAGGAATTTTGACAGCAGAAATTATCATAGGACCATGAGTCAGAGAGAGAGGGGAAGTGTGTGTGTGTGTGCCTGCATGAGAGGTGAGTGCTTTTCTGTTTGTTTTGCTTCAAAAATAAATCCCAACAAGTCTTGTGTGGGAGGGGCTGCCCCCAAGGCTGGTAATTCATTAGACATACAGAGCATTACTTAATACCTTTGTTTTCAGTTGTGACTGTTAGGTATGAGTTTTGGAAATAGAAATTGTATTACTTTTTGCCTTAAATTATTACAGTACACACGCAAACTCATTCACTCCTGTAAGCATTTATCCAAATTTTACATGTGGAAATTGAAGCTTGGAGATGGTTTACATTTTCTAAGTTAAAATGTTTAATAAGTGACAGGATTTGACTCCAGATCTAGCAGACACAAAAGCTCACCTTGCAACCCCCAAACCATGAAGCCTCCATTAACTTCCCAAATGGCGTCATTATAAAATGAGTATAATTAATTAGTATGTTTCAAATTGTTTTATTATAACGTGTTTCAAATACATGTTGTTGTTATTTTAACCCATTATATGTGTTCTTCTTTCATTGTTTTTACATTTGTTGGGCTATTAGAACCTCTTAAAGGAGAGAGCTTAAAGGATCATGTATGAGAAAGGAAGAGAAAATGCTTATAAGCAAAGATTCTAAGATAAAGAAACTAGTTTTCATGCTTGTAGAAGAAAATATGGAGTGTAATATAGAAATGCAGAGGGAAAGGTAGTCTTAGGTAGGTAGTATAAAATTGCAGAGCCAAAATTACATGAGTTTGGTTAAGGTAAAAAATAATGATGATGTGAGATAACTTTAATACTATTACTTCCATTACTGATTCTAGAATACCTTCAAAGTCCACTGTTAAAACTATCTTCCAGAAATTTTTACTTGCTTTTGTGACTAAGATTTCCTGCACAATCATTTAAAGTCTTCTCTTGAGTGATCTTATCTAAATTGTATTTGTGATAGACTGTAAAAGCAAAGGAAAGGTGGCTATGGTCGCATTGTGGAGTTAAATTATCACCACTGAATGAATTTTGCAGTGCTTTATGTTCTGAAATATTTATACATGATTTCACATTTTAAAAATCTACAGATATCACATTATAAAGAAAAGAGTTAATCTTTATAAATTGGTGAAGACATGGCTATGGTATCTTAAAAGTTAAACTTCTTGAGATCATGTAGTATGCTCCTGTGATTCTGACAGTGTTTGGAAGAAGAAATAAAGAATTACTATTCCACACTCTTGGGTATATAAAGGTTATCATTTCTTCTAGTGTAAAAGTACATTTTAAGCCTTAACTCATGAATGGTGTCTGTTGAGAATAAGGCTGTTCAGGGCTAAGTGATGAGACATGAATATGAGCTGCTGAGTTGGTAAAGAGGAAAAGATAAATTTTGGTTCTCTAAAATTTATTAGAGCTGTGATAACACTAGCATTAGTGTAGAAAGGTCAATGCAATTTCTTATAGATAAACTAAGTTCACATCCTTGTATTTGGGGTGAGGTAAATCTTTATTTGAACCAGTTGCCACTTAAATATAACCAGCTGTGAATATTTTCTAAGGTTTTGCCTAAGTTGCAGATCACCAAAGCACATTTTGGAAGGATTTAAATAAGTAAAGTATCTTTTAACAAAAATAAAATGGTAAATTATAGACTTTACTTTTGGAAATATCTTTACTAGTACACATTTAATATATTAAAACTATTTGTGTGTATAGTTTTATATAGTTTAGTTTATAACTATAGGATATAAGTAAGGATAAACAAACATTTCTTAGAACACAAAAGAAAACCCCACCAAAAAAAGGACTTGAAAAATTAATAAATTTGATTTCATTTAGAATTAAATACTTCTGCTTTCTGGAAAACTTTCAGACTATGAAAAGAAGTTATAGAATGGGAAACATTTCAATACATACATATGACAAAAGACTTGTATCAAAAATGTGTAAAGAACGACAAATTAATAATGGTAAAGGATTAGAATAAACATTTCATAAAATAAGATGTACAAATGACCAATAAGTCCTTTTAAAAAATTTATTAAAAGCAAAACCACCACCGTCCACTAACTGCCCCTCCACCTGCTCCCACCCCTTTCCCTCTGGTCAGTTTGCTCTGCCATTTTTATACTCTGGTTTATTTTTATTTGGTTTTGTATTTTCATCTGCTTTATTCCTTACAATGTACATATAGGTGAAATCACCCAATTTGTCTTTTTCTTTCTCATTCTGCTTCATATAGTCCCCTCAAGTTCCTTCTATTTTGCTGCAAATGGCAAAAATTCATTTCTTTAAGTAGCTAACTAGTACTCCATTGTGCAGATATAGCACATCCTGTTTGTTCAGTTGCTTATTGATGGGCACTTAGGTTTTATCCATCTCTTATTTATTGTAAATAATGTGGCAATGAACATTTTAATGTATAGCTCATCAAGTTAATGGTTTCAAAGTGGGATTGCTTTCTCATATGGTAATTCCGTTTTAAGTTTTTTTTTTTTTATTTATTTATGCATACAAGAGCTGGGGTACAGGCCAGAGGTGTGGGGGGTGAGAGGATTCACCACAGAGAGCAGGGAGCAGAGCAGGCAGATCAACAGAAGTACACTGCTGCATTTTAAGTTTTTTTGAGAAAATATCATGCAGTTTTCCAAAATGGTGGCATCAATTTACAATACATTGCTACAGTTACAAGGTTTCTTTTTCTCCACAGAATCTCCAGCCAGTCCTTTTGATGTAAGCCTTTATCACAAGTACGACATATTTTCTTGGTGTTCATTTCCCCAAGAGTAAGTGATAATGAGCATTTTCTCACATGCTTGTTTTCCATCTATGATGTCTTTGCAGAGGTGTCCTTTGAGATCCTCTATTCATTTTTAAAATTTGATTTAATTTTAAAATTATATTCTTATATCATTTTTCTTCCTTCAGCTGTGGTCCCCATAGTTCTCCCACCACCATAGCACCCATGAACTATCACCATAGTCCCTGGTGCTCTTCCTTCCCCTGTCTTGACTCCACTCCCTTCTCCTCCCTGCTGTGTGCCTCAAGACTATGGTCATCTTGAAAGTTCTGTCTTTATGCTCACCTTTATGCTCCACCTCTAAGTGAAACTATTCGATATTTTTCTTTTTCCTTCTGACTTATTTTGCTTAGAATAATTCTTGCAGTTCCATCCATGTTGCTGCAAATGGTTTGTCTTTTTTGATTGCAGAGTAGTATTCAATTTTGTATATATACACCTCCTCTTGTTGATCCACTCATCTGTTGTAGGACAGTTAGGTTACTTCCATATCTTAGCTATTGTGAATAGTGCTGTGATAAACACAGGAGTGCAGGTTTCCTTTCAAATTAGTGTTTTGTGTCTTTAGGGTAGACTCCTACTAGTGGAATCCATGGATCATAAATAAGGTAGTTCCATTTTTATTGTTTTGAGGGTCCTCCACACAGATTTCCTTAGCAGTTGGACCAGTTTACATTCCCACCAGCAGTATAAGAGGGTCCTTTTTCTGTTCATTTTTGAATTGTGCTGTTTCCTTATTTGTTGTTGAGTTGCATGGAATTTTTTAATACATTGGATATTCACTCCTTATAAGATCTTTGAGGTTGCACACACCATCTCCAATTTAGTAGGTTACCTATTTTGCTGTGCAGGTTTTTTTTTAATTTTATGCAGTCCCAATTGATTTTGCTTCCATTTTCCTTCCATTCGGGTCAAGTCCCTAAATACATCTCTAATATTGATATTATGGAAGGTATCATCCATGTTTTCTTCTATACATTTAATGGGTAGGTCTTACTTTCATGACTTCAATCTGTTTTGAATTTACATTTGTGTATGGAATTAAAGTGTTATTCAATTTTATTCATTTGCATATGACTATCCAGCTGTCTAGTACCATCTATTGAAGACATTTTTTCTTTTTCCATTGTATGGTTATGGCTCCTTTATAATAAATCAAGTGCCAGTATATGTGTGACTTTGAGTTCTCAGTTCTATTGTATTGATTTGTATGTCCATATGTACTTTCTACCAATACCATATTCTTTTAACTACTATCTTTTGCTAATAGTTTGAAGTCACATAGCATCACATCTCCATTTTTCTTATTTATTTTCAACATTCTTATAGCTGGTTGTATCTTTTGAGGTTACACATAATTTTTGTTGCGTTTTCTTAAAAATATCATTTGAACTCTCATAAGGATTCAGTCTGTAACTATTTTTGATAAGGTGGTCATTTTGACTGTATCGATTCTCCTCAACCATGATCATGGGATATCTTTACATCTCTTTGTGTCTTGTTCTTTATCTTCTAACAGTGTTTTATAGTTTTAATTGTATAGATCTTCTGCTTGCTTTGCTAAATTTATTCCTAGGTATATATTCCTTTAGATGTGATTGCAAAAAAGATTGCTTTTTAAATTTCTTCTTACTCATTGTTTGAATTTAGGAATGTAATAAATTATTGTATATTTTTTCCATAGTGTACCACTTTGCTCTTCTGATTTATAGGTATATGTGTTTTTGTATATTTTATATATATAAATTATATTTAGCTATATATAATATATGTTGGTATCTATCATATCACTTGCAAATGATGGTAGGTCACTTATTTTCTAATCTGGATTCCAAGTATAGTTGCTTATACCTTGGGGGGGTCATAGGCTCAAAGTGATAGTCATGATCTTTGATGAGTGCTGTGTCAGTAGTTGCAACAATGAGTACACTTGGACATCAAGTGCCTTTAATAGCAGGGGTGTGGTGTTATTCAACTTCTGACTCTGGCTCCTTAGTTGATTTCTAACAGTATGCTTCCACCTTTTCCAGCACCTGTCTGCTCCCTCAGAGCTGAAGCAGATCTCAGATCCCCACTATCTGATTATTCTGCAGGCGAATAATTGACCCTTTTTTTTTACACATGATTGAGCACTTTCCCATCACCAACTCAGTCCCCCATGATTAGTGTCCTCAATTTGAGCTTGAACTTTATAGTCACCAAAAAAATGCTCCATATCTCAAATGTTCCTCCTACTCTTACATTAAGGTGCTCCTGTAGCATTCCAAGAAAATTTTTGTTATACTTTTACCTACTTCTCTGATGTTTTCTCTTACTTTTTATTTCAAAAACATTGGCCCTCCAGTCATCGAATCATTTCCAGGGATTATGTACATATATGTTCATACACAGGTTATTATATTGTACACACAGGGAGGTGGTGAACTATCTTTCACCTTGCCAGAACTGTTTTATATAGTATAGCCCTTTCATCCACTCAAATTGTACTGTTCACTAGATTTTAGTATATTCACAGAGCTGTCTCATTCTTACCACTGAGTTTTCAAAATCTCTGTGCCCATTAGCAGTTTTGTATAATCTATACTTCCCTCCTATGTAGGCAGTCTCTAATTCTTTTTTCATGCAAAGATTTACCTATTATGGACATTTCCTATAAATGAAATCATATAGTGTGTGTTATTTAGTGACCTTTTCTACTTCGCATGATGCTTTTAAGGACCATCTGTGTCATGCATTACTTCATTGCAATATAGTATTGTTTCAGCCCCCTTTATTGCTGTGTTATATTCCATTGTATAGTATACCACATATTATTTGACAAGTCATTAGTCATGGACATTTGAATTGCTGTAACTTTTTTGACTAATATAAATGCTTCTATGAATAGATGTATACAAGTTTTTGTTGAACATATGTTTTTATTTCACTTGGGTGTATAACTAAGAATGGAATTACTGGTTCATATGGTTACTCTATGCTCAACTTTTTGAAAAGCTGCCAAACCGTTTTCCAATGTGGCTGTATGAAAAGAAGGCACTTTTGATAGCTTAAAAATAATTCTGCAGTATACAAGATAAATCGGCAGAGTTTAGTGGAAATTAAGCAGGGAATGGAAAAAATCTGGATCTAATCCCAGCTCTGCCACTAATTAGTTGTTTGACCTTAAGCAATTCATTTACATTCTCTAAGTCCAAGTTTCTTCATTTGCAAAATAAGTGTGTTTCTTCAAACAAGTACAACTCTTGAATATAATTAGAGCTACTTTACTTTTTGTTTTTAAAATCTGCTCTGAGGAGTAAGTTTTTCCCTTGGCCCTGAATAAAAATCTTCAGCAGAGTCCATGGTGTCTCTATGACTAGATATTATAAAGACTGCTGGTCCCTTTTTGCCACCGTTTATGATCTCAATGAGCCATTGTCCATTCTTACAAAGCAGCCAAACCCCTGAGTCTGATGTGTGTTAGAGACTCCCAGCCCGGTTAAAACAAGGAACGCTCTTGTTACTAATCTCTCCAGGGCTAGAGTGTCAGTGGGAGTTAAGAGCAAGGACTTGCAGCATGTTCTTCTTTGTCATGATTTGTCGTGAGGATCTGGCTTGGGTGCTGTCGCAGCAGGATGGGAGCACTGGAGCAGGGTCGGGATGGTTCTGGGCAGACAGGTCAGGGAAGGAGAGTCTTGGAGCCCTCGGTGGCTTTTCATGCTTTTATTAGTAGCGGTGGCCAGGTACATGGCTGGCAGGGGTGCCAGGGGGTTGGGAGGCTGACAGGCCTCCCAGCCCCAGCGCATCTCACCCTCTAAGCTGCTTCTTCTCTCTCTGCTGCTGCTGGCAGGCCTGTTGGTTGGTCCTCACAGTTCTCTCTGTCGATCCTCGCAGTTCTGGCGTCCTCATGATGCCACCCGTTTATGCCCGTGTCCAACACAGGTGCGCCCACTTGTGCATGCCCACCCTGGAATGCTCACAGCACCACAGGTGTCCGTCATCAGTGGTGGGAGGGTGGAAATACCTGATCAACCTTTACCCTACAGGTGTGTTCCAGACTTGGCAGATATTTATTTTGTTTTATTAGAGTTTACTTTATTTGAAAGATTTATTTATGTGTAGGAGAGCTGGGGTACAGGCCAGAGTTGTGGGACGTGAGAAGATTCACCAGAGAAAGAGTGGGGAGCAGAACAGGCAGATCAACCGAGCTATACTGCTGTGGGGAGCAGCGGGCTAGGCAGGAGAGCTCTGCTGCGCCATTCGCGCTGCTGTGCAAAGGCTGCTTCGTAGTGCTGCGCTCAAACCACTGCGCCACCAGGGAGGCCCCTTGGCAGATATTTAAAATTAACAATTTGTTCTGGTGATCTGTGATAAATTAGATGATCATTTCTGTATTAGTGTCTCGGACTCCTGTAACAAAGTATCACTACCTGGGTGATTTCAACTACAGAAATCATTGTCTTACCATCCTGGAGGCTAAAAATTGGGAGATCATGGTGCCCGCTGTGCAGAGGTCTGTGAGGAAGACTCTTCCTTGCTTCTCTTCTAGCTTCTGGTGTTTTATTGCATCATTGATACTGCTTAGTTTATAAATCTATCACCTAATTCTTGGTCCGAGAACACTTCCATATTACCATAGTATTCCCTTTGTTGTGCCTCTGAAAACAAATTTTCTTTTCTTTTTTTTTTTATAATAACACCAGTTCATATTGAATTAAGGCATTTACTAGTGATCTAATTTTAACTTTATTTTCTATTAAACAACCCTATCTCCAAATATGAGAGCATTCTGAGGTACTAGAAGTTAGAACTCCAGCATACCATATTTTTCATGATAGATGTCCCTTCCTTGTAATAGGATTATTTATCTGTGTCCTTTGTCATGTGACTTCATAGTATGTTCCTATACAAGTTCATCTCAATGGCTTTGGGCTCAGCCATACAGATTCCTTTTCCTATATAAAATGAACTATGACAAATGTAACAGTGACAACAGATGAGTGGGGGCTTTCCAGCACATATGTATTTCAGCTCATCCTCTTGAGATTCAGTTTGCTATGAGAACAGCACATCCTCCATATTACTTCTCTTCCAATATAGATCCTGAAGTAATAAGACACATGGATAAAAAACTTTCTGAGTTCTTCAACCCATCAAAACTACAATTAAAGTACATTTATCATGTAATAAGAATAAGAAATATGTTTGGTTATTTTAAGGCATTGATATTTGGGGGCTTCTTTTACTACAGCTAAATGTAATTGAGAGAGAACTTGATTTTGTTTTGGGAGACAACCTCATCACTGATACCTATTACTAGATCTTCTGGATTCAAGCAATGCATCTCTGGGTTGCTGTTGACTCCTTCCTTAGTCTCTGTTCATTGGTGATTTTACTAATTTCTACTCTGGATCTGTCTTAGATAGCTATCTCTGATCAATAGTATTTAAAAACCACTGTGCTTTGATTTCATTCTCTTTCTGGCCCATTCCCTCTATGGAAAATGGACATGGACATTCCAGGAAGTCACCCCCCCCACCCCCTTCCTTTAGAAAAATGTATTTATAATTTGAATTGGTAATACAGGCACAAGGTGCACAATTAAAAATGTACAAATATGAAAATACAGCTTTTTTAGTCTTTATTTTTTCACCAAATTGTTTACTGAAGTAACATGGAAGATTGTTGCGGCCCTGGGGTTGGGTAGTGTGTGAAAGTATACTTTAGTAGAAGCTTGAATCTCTATTCCCTGGAGTAGAAACAAATATCTAAAGATATTTTAATCTCAGTTTCTTTTCCATTAATCCATTAGAATTTAGCCATCCCTTTGTTTTTTTAAATACATTTTTATTACATATTTTTAAACATTCTTGCTCATTTTTTCTTAATAGTGGACTTCTACCCTCAGGTGCAGTCACCATAGGTTTCCAGCAACAAAGTGCCCACAGTCCTCCACCAAATTTCACAGTGCTTTCCTCTCCCTCCACTTCCACCTTCATCTCCCTTCCTGTCTCATGTATATGGTCTGCTTTCAGGGTCAGCCTTCCAGTTTGTCTTTGTCTGATCCTTTGTTTGATTTCTCTGGATTCCATATAAGTGAAACTATCTTGCATTTTTCTTTCTTCTTCTGACTCACTTCACTTAGAATAATACCTTCCAGTTCCATCTGTGTTGCCTCAAAGGGCATGAGTTTACAAAAGAATGAAACTGGACCATTATCTCACTATACACAAAAATCAACTCAACATGGATAAAATACTTGGATGCAAGACCTGAAAACATAAAATACACAGGAGAAAACTTAGACACAACATTCAATGATATAAACCTCAGAAACATATTTTCAGACTCATTTCCAGCAGCAAGGAAAATGAAGGAGAAAATAAACCACCCTTTCTTTGGCCACTAAGTTATTCAGGTGAGTCAGGCATCAGCCCACTAGGTGGCTCCTATCTTTAGGGAATGTGTATTAAGAACCTAAGTTATAAATAAATAAATATTTATTTTTTATATAATTTTTTTTTAATTTACATATATTTGACATCAATTGTAATCCCCGTGTGTTCCCCATCACCATCTCACCAGTGCACCATCACCTCGGGCCCCTGGCCTCCCGT
Source organism: Galemys pyrenaicus (assembly GCA_019455555.1). NCBI lineage: Eukaryota > Metazoa > Chordata > Mammalia > Eulipotyphla > Talpidae > Galemys > Galemys pyrenaicus. The sequence continues at coordinate 629,548 of JAGFMF010011923.1, forward strand.
CTACCCTCATATTTAGAACAAAGAAACAAAAAATTCTAAGTTTTTGCTTGTTGTCTAGCACATTTGTGGTAGCTCTGAAATTAAGCTGCTCAAATCTCCTAAAAGATAATCTACAGTGGAGCATAGTTGACTGACAGCCCCAGCTGCTATCTCTTTCATTCAACTTTGATGTTTGCTTCAAGGCTCTATTTCCCTTGGTTGTTCCAGGCAATGACACAGCAAGCACAGCAAGGATTCCAGTTCTAGTCCATATCTGCCTGATAAGGAATTCCTATAATTAGGGTTACCAGATAAAAATACAGAACACCCAATTAAATTTGAATTTCAGATTTAAAAAATTAGTAATTTGAAGAGTAATATGTATGCAATAAATATTTGGAGAATACTTAGACTGAAAGTGTCTGATGTTCATCTGAAATTAAAGTTAGTTGTGTGTTCTGTATTTTTATTTGCTAATTACTTGTAATGACAATAGTTGCTTGAGTACATACTAACATCCTGACTGAAAGTGACGCATGAATGTGTGAGGCTCTTCCTATCCAATCATTGCTCTTCCTGCTTAAAACTGTCAAATCTGCATAATAGTTTGCCTGACCTATTCCTGATTTTACCTCTTTATCTTTGACAGTTAACTTTCCTATAAAAGCTCTTGCATGTCTAATCCTATCTTGGCATCTTCTCAGAGGGCCTGAACTGACATATGCAGAATTTGATGTCATTTGTAGCTTTCAGCTGAAGTTTCTGTTTTTATTAAAGGTCATGTGGATGTTGGACTAGGTGGCTGGTAAAGTCCTTCAAGTTATTTTTTATGATTCTGAGAATCTTCTTCCTAGGCAGAGAGATTGCATTGTTAAAAAAAAAATCGATTGTTTGAAAATCAAAGTAAGACTTGTTTAAGACTGATTTTCTAACATTTTAGGTTTCCTCTAATGTTACGTGGAAATTGGTTATAACAAAATGCAGAAATGATGGTTAAATGAGGTGAGGAATCAGGTTATCTTTCCACCACATCCTAAAAGCTAGCACCTAGGGATTGTACTCTGGCTAATGCTCCCCTAACTGAATGCTGAAGTGGTAGAGCTGTATCTGACATCAAGTTATTGTCATCTTATATAGCTGCAGTTGAGAGGCTAGAACTTTATCCTACTGATCAAACTAGAGGAAGAATTGGTTCTTTAATTTTATAATTCCCAAATACCATTGCTCACAGGTCAGCATCCTCTCTTGGACTCTACATGCATTCCTGCTAGACACTGGTGCATTGGATGTATTAAGCGGGTGGGGTGGGGGTGGGGAAGGAGTCAGACAAACTGTAGCGGCAGGTAAGGCAGCACAGGAGCAGGTTCGGGATGGTTCTAGCAGACGGGGGTAAAGGAAAGGAGTCTTGGAGCCCTTGGTGGCTTTTATGCTTTTTATTGTCAGCGGTGGCCAGGTACATGGCAGGCATGGGTGCCAGGCCTCCCAGTGCCAGGCTGGCAGGCCTCTCAGGCCCTGGCACTTCTCACCCTCTCAGCTGCTTTGCTCCTGCTGCTGCTTGTTGGTCTTGCTGCCCGCGTTAGTCAGTACTGGCATCCTCATAACACCGCCCATATAAGTCCGTGTCCAAACTCAGGTGCGCCCACTTGCGCATGCCCACCTAGGCATGCGCGCAGCACCGCAGGTGTCCATCATTATGCCAGTAGCGGGAGGGCGGAAAAGCCTGAGACTTTTCTCAGACCATAAACAGACTTACTAGTTATTTTATTGCCACTGCCATTCACCAGTATAGACTTTTTAACATGTAAAATATGTTCTATCTGGCTATTGTCTTTGTGTTGTTATTGAAATGGCACTGCAACTCTGGCATTTGTTTGGTATCCTACCTGGAACTGGAAATCAAAGTCTTCCTCAGGTGGGAAATGTTTAGCTTTGACTGGTCTGATAAGCCTGAGAGGGCTTGATGCTTCAATGGTGCCACATAACTCAGTGAATGGGATTCCTGAAGAAACCCCATGTGTCAGGTGACCTAATAAAGGAAATAACCCTAATGAAGACCAAGTGAACCAACATTCCTGCCATGTGAGCTTACCCTATGAAATAACAACCATAATAATAATTTAAAATTTTCAATTAGGGCCTCCCTCGTGGTGCAATGGGTTTAGCAATGCCCCCTATGAAGCTGACACAGCCACTACAGCACAAGTTCAATCCCTGCCGCTGGCCAGGGAGGTAACCCACATGGTGCTGTAGATGTCTCCTGCCTTGCCTGCTGCTTCCTCAGCAGTGTGTTTCAGTTAATCTGCCTGTTCTTTTCCCCACTCTGTCTCTGGTGACTTCTCTCACCATCCGCACCTCTGGCCTGTACCCCAGTTCTTGTGTGCATACATAAATAAATCTTTAAAATTTGCAATTAAATTTATATGTTCCTGTAGTAGCAGAAGGGCACGGGGCTGGTTCTCTATGATCCAGGCAGACAGGAAAAGGAGTCCTGGAGCCCTCAGTGGCTTTTTGAGGCTTTTATTAAGCTTTCTACATCAGTTGTGGTGAGGCAGGCGTGGGGGCCAAGCAGAAAGGAGACTGACTGGCCTCCTAGCCCCCAGCGAATCTTCACTCCTCTCTGCTCTCTTGCATTCTCTTGTAACTTTGCTTCTCTGTTACTGCTGCTGTTGCTGATGCGTCTGCCTTATATGGCCAGCCTTCGGCCCAGGTGTACACACTTGCACATGCAACACCCTACTCCAGGTGCCAGCCAGCAGTCATGAGTGTAGGGGTCTATCATTGATGATAATGGTGGGAGAGCAGAAAAACATGATAACTTCCATTTACCCTACTGTTCTGTAGCAGCAGGATGGGGGCGGCACTGGAGGCAGGGTTCAGGATGGTTCTGGGCAGACGGGTCAAGGAGGGAGAGTCTTGGAGCCCTCGGTGACTTTTCATACTTTATTTAGTAGAGGTTGCCAGGTACATGGCAGGCATGGGTGCCAGGGGGCCGGGAGGCTGGCAGGCTCTCAGTCCCCGGCGCATCTCACCCTCTCAGCTGCTTCTTCTCTTTCTCTGTTGCTGCTGCTGCTGCTGCTGCTGCTGTCGGGCCTGTTGGTTCTCTCAGTTCTGTTGATCAGTCCTCACAGTTCTGGTGTCCTCATGATGCCACCCATTTATGCCCGTGTCCAACACAGGTGCGCCCACTTGCACATGCCCACCCTGGAATGCTCACAGCACCGCAGGTGTCCATCATCAGTGGTGGGAGGATGGAAAGACCTGATCAACCTTTACCCTACAGGTTCCCTATAAAATGATAATTATAATAACAATTAGTATTTTAGGGGATAAATGTGATTTTGTCCCTAATCCTACATATATCAGACTAACGCTTAAGTGTGCATGAGGCATAAAGAATATTCAGAGAAGGATGTGAACAATCTGAAGAATGGGAATGAGGAGACTACAGATTTATATGCTGTGCATATCCAATTAGGATATTGAAGTGTTCGGCACAATGTGGTGTTCTCTGAGATGCTGCCTCCTAAGACCCCATTATTAAGCAGTGGGCGGGAGTGTGTAGTGGAGACGTTCATGCCCTATCCAGATTGCCTTACCACGTCAGTGCCTCCAGCCAGTGAAGAGTTCACAGCAATATCCTTCTTCTGAGAATTATTCTTGACTAATGAAAATGATTCAGTAGAAATGCTGTGGAGATAAAGGTCTCCTTCAGAGGTAGCTTATAGCTAGCTATTAACAGATACAGGCTCTAAAAGGTCAGCTCCATTACTTCAAGTTCGGTGGTGCTACTCATGCTCTAGGTTGCTCCATTAGATCAGGCTAACATTACACTTCAGCTGAATTCAACTCTTGCCTTAAGTCTTTCTTAGTTAAATCTGATGCCGTATTTCTGTTCTGGATTTACCTAAGAGCGTTCCTTCCACTTACCATTTGCCCAGGAATCCTTGTCTTAGGTTATACTTTTAGAGAACCTGACTTTAGGCAGAGTGGTTTATGATGATAAATGATGATACAGTAGAAAAGGCAGAAGGCCCTTTTTTCTCAAGTCTTAGTGAGATTGGATATTGGCCTCTCTATCACCAAGAGTAAGGTTGCTATTTCCACAGTCATACAACTTAAACATTTCCATAATTCAAGGACCGGTTTCTTCATGAGGAGCCTAATCTCTGGCAAGTTTTGCTGAATTCAGCTTTACTGCCTCAGAACACGACAGGAATGGAGGACCACATACCTTATACTGCTCCTGGTGCTATGATTTCCCCCAGTAAGTGCTAAACCAGAAAATCTGATGAGAGTCACATCATATGTTCCCTTGGTTGATCCACAGAAATATCACTGTAGCCACCGAGAAAAATTGGACGGAGAGTAACCATGGATTTTCCAAAAACTGCATCTAAATTCTTTGAGTCGATAGAGAGGTATTATAGATTAAATTATTCATATTTCCATCACTCTCAACAGCTTAAGCTTATTAATGTGAATTTTTTTGGGAGGTCCTTCATTATCAGTTTGTCACACACTGCTTAGAAATAATATTCAGGTGCTATTACACTCAGTAAACAAATGAGAAAATTGAAGCGGAATTTAAGTCATGATTTCATGATTTCCCTAGAGTGCAGAGCATGGGCCTAGTTTTAGAAGTGTAACTTGAGAGAGAGAATTACTGTGACCTATAATTTTAGAGTGAGCTTTACAAATTAGGATCTATGAATTTGTGTATGCTAGAAATAGTTCAGTGTGCTTTGTTGAGGACTGCTTTTCATGTTTCTATCAAATAGCCCTCAAGATTTCTTAGGCTGTTATTACCAACTATTAGTTTATCAGTGAGAAAGGAAAGAAAAAAAATGAAGAGAGTTTTTACAAACACAGGATTAGAGTGAGAAGATAATCCTTATGATGAGAAGTGGAGATGTGCCTCTATGGTTTGAGAAAGGTCTGAATCTTAACAGTGCTTCCAAGTATAATCCGTCTCTGCTTATTTTATTGTCATATTTGGTTATTGATGTATAAGTAGGTAATCCCTTCTAATCTTGTGATGTTACACTTACTACTACTAAAGGAAGGTGGCATTTTATAGACATTGAGTCTTGTGGCAGGTGTATGTTTTCTTTTTAGATGACACCCTCTTGTTCAGCCACTTAATATGTGTTTATAGGGAATTGATGACCTCACATTTCTTGTGAATAAATTTCCTCATCTATATTATGGGGAAACTAATAGTATCTATATCAGAGCATTGCTGGGATTGAGTTAAATAACAAAATAGAACTAACACCTGGGTAAGCAAGCCCAAGGGACTACAGCAGTGGACTATGGGCCATTTGGTAGTGGATGCACTATAGTGTCAATACCTGATGGGGGTATCCAGGTAGTACCTCAATTAAAAATACATAATTAAATAATTTTTTTGTTTCTAAAGTTTTATTTATGCATATAAGAACTGGAGTACAAGGGGGTAAGAGGATTCACCAGAGACAGAGTGGGGAGCAGAACAGGCAGATCCACTGAAATACACTGCTGAGGGGAGCAGCAGGCAAGGCAGGAGAAGTCTGCTGTGCCATGTGGGTCAGCTCTCTGGCCAGTGATCAAACTCCTGCTACAGTGGCTGAGGATAGCTTCATAGTACTGAGACTTAACTCCTTGCATCATCAGGGAGACCCCAAATAATTAAAAATTAAGTTTATGTGTACCAAAAAAGCTCTTTTTAAGCCAAAGGAATTAGACTTATGTTTGTTTTGTTTACTTTTTATTGCTTTATTTCACCTAATGTTTTGAGTTGGTAAAAAGTTTAGAATTCAAGTGACTAAGATATTTTGATAAAATTATGTTGGTCATTTGATGTTTAATACTAGTGGTCATTGCAAATATTAAATATTGAAGCTGAATTTGTCCTTGTAACTTTGTTTAGTACGGAAAAGAGAACTAATACCTCTGAGCAAAAGTTATCATTATCATGGGCTAGTCCCAAAGCGAGTGTCATTATTTCATTGATTTCTACTTATATCCTAACAGGTTGGTAGAAAATTTGCAAACACAAATATTTTTGAAGGAAAAATAAGTTTCTCAGAATCTCACTGGTCAGCACAGACATTCTCGGACTTGAAATATATCCTTCCGATTTTTTTAAATTAACATCCCAATTAACAATAATTCATGTTCCATATTGTTCACTGATTTGTGTGGTATGAATTTACTGATTCTTTAAATAAAATCTTATGTTTTAGATGCTTCTCTTGTAAACAGCATATAGCTGAGTTCATTTGTTATACAGTGTTTGAAATAATCCATGGTTATTGACATCTTCGTCTCTATTATATTTTTCTTTTAAAATTTTATTTTAGGGTCCTCCCTGGTGGTGCAGGGGTTAAGTCACAGTATTATAAGGCTGTCTGCAGCCATTGCAGTGTGCATTTGACCTCCAGCCAGGGAGGGGACCCACATGGAGTGGCAATCCTCCTGTCTAGCCCGCTGCACCCCTCAGCAGTGTATTTCAGTAGATCCACCCATTCTGTTCCCCATGCTGTCTCTGGTAACTCCTCTCACCCCACACATCTCTGGCCTGTACCCCAGTTCTTATATGCACAAATAAATGAATTTTAAAAAAATATTTTATTGAGGTGAACTTATTTTACAACATTGTATAAGTTTCAGGTGTACAGGTTTTCACTTCAATACCTGAATATATCACACTGCACCCACCACCAAATGTCCAGTCGCCATCTATCATTACCAAGTGTATATTTACCTGTTAACTCCCTCTTTCTTTCCTCTGGTAACCAACAAACATTATGTTGTCAGAGTCTAAGGGTTTGTTTTGTTTTTATTCTGCTTGTTCATCTGCCTTTGTTTTTTGTTCCCTTATATTCTACAAATGAGTGAATACAATATTTATCTTTTTCCTTCAACTTATTTCACTTAGCATTGTCCCCTCAAGGTCCATCAGTGTTATTGCAAATGGCAGGACTTCACTTTTTTATGACTGAGTACTATCCCAGTGTGTATATGTTCAACATCATCTTAAGCTGTTCTTCACAGATATATATGTTGTCTTGGGTAAGAAGGGGGTCATTTTAACAGTAGTTTTCTAATCCAGGAGCATGGGGTAACTTTCTGTTTCTATGTGTTTTCATTTGACTGCTCTTACTTTTAAAGAAAATGAATTTCAAGTTCATGGTACATTCTCTTAGTTCATTGAAAACACTATTACATTTTCTTTGGAAATGGTTAGTCTATATGTCATTCCTTTTTTAGCATAATTTTCCTTTATGTATCACTGCATTTAAGTTATCCTTTTCTTTCTCTCTTTTTTTTTTTTGAAACATCACTATTGTGTTTCAAAGTGTGGACTTCTTAAGATTTGGTGGGCTTCCTGCATTTGAGAATGGCATTCTTAATCATTTATTTGAAAATTTTCAGCCACTACATCTTATTTTGTTTTCTTGTCTGCTTTCTCCTCTGAAATTCTGAATGACTAATTTATTTATATTTAAAGACTTATGCATACAAGAATTGGAGTACAGGCCAGAATTGTGGGAGGTGAGAGGATTCACCAGAGACAGAGTGAGGAACAGAATAGGCAGATCGATGGAAATCTACTGCTGAGGGGAGCGAGGCAGGAGAGGTCTGCTGCACCTTGTGGGTCCCCTCTCTGGCCAGGATTGAACTAGTGCTGCTGTGCAGTGGATGCTTCACAGTGCACCGTTCAGCCCGCTGCACCTTCAGGGAGGCCCCTGAATGATTTATATTAGATCTTTTCTCTCTAGAAAGTAGTGAGAAGTTAACTCCTTACCTTATTGGGTCATTGGGTCATTTTTTTTTTTTTTTGGCTGCACCTACCTTTAAGCTACTAACATTTTCCCTAATTTTCAGATTAAAGAGTATTTCAATTTATATTTTTATATTTTAATTATAGTTATTCTTTCTTGTAGTCAATTTTATAATGTTTGTTTAACTTCTTCAGTTTGTAAATTTTTACCTTTAGTTTTCTTCAATACTGGTCTCTGACATTATAAAACTTTGGTCTTTTTGGCCTTTGAGAATTTCTAAATACAATTTGAGTTAAAATATTTTCCCTCGGGCCTCCCTGGTGGCGCAGTGAGTTAAGCAACGCACTATGAAGCAGACAGCAGCCACTGCAGCACGAGTTCGATCCCTGCTGCCGGCCAGGGAGGGGACCCATATGGCGCAGCAGACCTCTCCTGCTGTGCCTGCTGCTCCCCTCAGCAGTGTACTTCAGTTGATCTGCCTGTTCTGCTCCCTGCTCTCTGTGGTGAATCCTCTCACCCACCCCCAACACCTCTGGCCTGTACCCCAGTGCTTGTATGCATAAATAAATAAAATCTTTAAAAAAATATTTGCCCTTAATCTGTTTGTTTATCAAAAAGAATAAATATTTCTCTGGCAGAAAGGATCATATCCGTATTTTAGTTGCTTTTTTCTACAATGAGTAGATAAGGAGAAATCAAGTGATAAATGACTAACACACTAGGAATATTTGTACACACAAAAATATTGGTGCTTTGCTTTCTTTGTATCTGAGTAACCCTTAGAGGATTTTGTGCCCCTTGAGAGGTGTGCTGTATGTTTTAGGTGGTTTGGGTGACCTGACCATTATTCTACCACTTCCATTTTGTACTGATGCAAGTATGCTCTTTATGAGAAACACGGCCAGTGAAATCAGTTTAAAAAAATGATCTTTTGTTATAGTGGAGCTTATCCACTTGAGAGCTGGCAGGTGGGCAAGAATCCCGGTAAACAAGTAGGTGTCCTCAGAAGAGGTTTTGTGAACAAGTTGTGCGATTCCATCTGTGTCTTTCCTTGGAATGTTTTACTCTGACTTCTGCTCATTAAACCTGGATGATTGTTGCTAAAGAAAATCGCAGCTTTAAAGTGTGCATTCTCACAGCCACCTCTGTGCAGCTTTGCCACCCGGTTATAGAGCTGTACTTCTGGGTGTGCTCCAGCACTCGCTTTAGCCAGCACAGCTTACCCCACTAGCTGGAAAAACTATCTTCCTGGATGGTATTCTACAGGTGGCTGGGATGGCTGTCAGAATAGTGAAGAAACCATGAACTGGTCACAGCAGGTCAGGCCAAGGGTGGAGACTTTCTTCCAGAGGTCCACCCTGGGCCAATGTGGTAGTCCTGCTGAGTATTTGAAAGACTGAAATTGACCTGGCTCAGCTGCTGAAGAAAACCAAGTGGGACTTGGGAAGCAGTCTTGAAGATGCAATGCGTGTGAAGGGCCTTGGCACTGGGATCGGCACCGTGGGCTTAAATCTGACACCTATATCTAAAAAGAAGGCTTTAGACATCAATCATGGCTGTCATCTGGTCTCTACTGATGACATGGATACTCACTCCTAAGTGTGGTCTGTCCTCTCTGCCAGACTTGGAAGCTCCATGCTCTTAAGTACTTAGTTACAGTAGTCATTGCCTGAGTAATCTCACTTGCAGATACTTTCGGAAGCATCACCTGTGGTAAAGGATTCAGTTAGGTTGATAAGAGAGGTTACTGCATCTGCCATTGCACCTAGCACTCCCTGACTTGTTTCATTACAGAACCCCTGGCAAGGAAGATCATCCTGTGTAGCAAAGGCAGCTGGATGTGCACAGAAGACCTGTGTGTATCACCTCATCTTCATCTGCCACACATGTGGGAGTGGCCATCAGAGGACTTCTTAGGTCCTTGCAGATACAGATTTGTCCAGTTCAGTTGCTAGGTTTCTTCTGCTGCAAATTAAAAGTCTTCATTCACTCTGCACAGATTCCATTTCCGTGCCTATCTAAGCATTTTCATTCAGACTGCAAAACTGATGGCCCTTCCCATGGTGTCTATGCATGATGTCTATACACCAGACTGATGTGGGATATAAGATTTTTTTCTTATGGTATTTTTAAAAAAAATTTTCCAGCTTTATTGATATATATTTAACATTTTGTAGTTTTAAGGTATACAATGTGATGTTTTTATACACTTATGTATTATAAAATTATTAACCCAATAAGGTTAGTTAACATATCATCCACATTACATAATTATGATTTTATTGTTTATTATTAGTAATGTGAGACAATTAAGATCTACTCACTTAGCAACTTATAGTGATGCCTTAAAGTGTTATTAACTGCAGTCCCTATGCTGTACAATAGATTCCTAGAATTTATTCCTCTACTCTCTCAAGCTGAACTCAATTTCTCCATTAGGTGATATTATGCAGTATTTGTTTTTTTCTTTCTGCCTTATTTCACTTAGCATAATGCCCTCAAATTTCACTCATGTTACTACACATAGCAGGATTTATTTACTTTTATTTATGACTGAAAAACATTCTATTTGATACATATACCACATTACCTTTATCCATCCATCCATTGGTGGACTTGCTTTTACCTGTTAGCTATTAGGAATAAGACTTCAATGAACACAGTTCAAATATCTATTCATACTGTTGCTCTCAATTATTTTGGATAAATATCCAGAAGTGAAATTGCTGGCTCATACAGTGGTTTTATTTATTTAGTTTTTAAAATATTTATTTATGCATACAATCACTGGGTTACAGGCCAGAGGTGTGGGGGAGTGAGAGGATTCACCACAGAGAGCAGAGAGCAGAACAGGCAGACTGACTGAAACACACTGCTGAGGGGAGCAGCGGGCACAGCAGGAGAGGTCTGCTGCGCCATGTGGGTCACCTCCCTGGCCGGCAGCAGGGATCGAACTTGTGCTGCAGTGGCTGTGGTTTGCTTCATAGTGCGTTGCTTAATCCACTGCGCCACCAGGGAGGCGCGTTTTTTTTTTTATTATTATATTTATTTAATTATATTTGACATCATTTGTATTCTCCAGGGAGTTCCCACCACCATTTCACCCATGCACCATCACCTCAGCCCCGTGTGCTCCTTCTACCCTAATCCCCATCTTTTCCCTACCTTCCCTCCCCGCCCCATAGTCCCTTTAGTTTATCTTTGGCCTTATGATCTGGCTATCCCACTCTGAGGCATCTACTCAAAGGACACAAAAACACTGATCCAAAAAAGCACCTGTACCCCTACGTTTATTGAAGCACTATTTATAATTGGTAAGACCTGGAAACAACCCAAATGCCCAAAAGTAGATGACTGGATCAAGAAGATGTGCTACATATTCACAATGGAATACTATTCAGCAATCAAAAATGATAAACTAGGGCCATTTATAGAAACATGGATGGAGCTAGAAGGAATTATACTCAGTGAAACAAATCAGAAGGCAAGAGAAAAATATCAGATGGCTTCACTTTTGGAAGGAATGTGAAAGAGCAACAACTACAAAAAAAAATAAAGAGTAAGCTCAAGGAAATGGGCAATAACAACCAAAAATAAACAACAACAACAACAAAAAAACTCAACAAGACAAAAAGATCTTATGGTATTTTTGATGTAAACTTTGCAATCTTCACAACTCTGAAGTCCCAAAGTGCCTGAGCAGTCTTCATCATCACAGTCTACACAGAACTCACCACCTGGTGCCACTGGACTTCTGCCTTCCCAAGCAAACACTCCACAAAAGCAGAATTCTAGGAGAACTGAATCCTGCCAGGAAGGTAAAGATGAACTGCCTGGCACTAGATGTCTCAAGATTGCAGGTTCACCTTCCAGCTCCACCTGGAAGATAGAAAGTTGTCTTGCTTTGATATTTTGTTCTTTAGCAAGAGAACATTCAGATCACCCTGGATTTATTCAGAGGTCTCTAACAGGACATCCCAGTATATGGTTTAACTAATGCTATAGCTCTTTTACTACCAAGCCCATACACAGTTCCATTAAACCAAAGATCTTGGGCTCACTCAAGTCTCCTGAATAGATCAAGGCTGGGATTGTGTCCATTCTTTCCATTTGCTTGGCCCTCATCTGTTCCTTCCATTTCCTTCCCCTTTGTTTTTTCTTCTGCAAGCAGCTGACTCTCGGTGATAACATCATCTAAACTTCTTACATGACTTCTGCTCAGGCTCAGGCAATTGGAGGCAGACAACTAGACAACAGAATGCGTTTTTGCTGCCTGTATGTGGTCCAGCTGCATATCTGGGAGTAAGGGTGAAGTCTATCTTGAACACCCCCAGGTAGCCCTTATTCCATAGCACTAAACTCTTTCAGTCTTCACTAACACCATGGCTGTTTTTGTTTGGTTGGTTTTTGTTTTATTGCTTTTACCCTTTGAGGCACAGAGCTGGAAACAGTGTTCACCATTGTTAGTCTCTGGAATCTTCACAGCCCCACATGAAAACCATACCCCTTGACCAACAAGCCGTTTCATAGTCATTTTTAAAATCCTGCCTAATGTATGTGATTAGCACTGCCTCCAGTCCCCTACCTTGTACTATTTTGTGGTTCCTGCTAGGCCATGGCTAGTACGGTGCTAATATTCTACTTTTGTGGCTGAGGGAAGTGAGATTGAAAAATCTGAATGTTTTTGAATAGGAGAAATATAGTGGTTTTTACTGTTTCCATCAGAGTGAGCTGGGGCCTGTGTGTACCAGAGAACCTTTCCCAGAATGAGTCTCAATTAGAGTTGGCCTAATGAAAACCTGTATGTGATTTGGCTGCAGAGGTGAAGCAGAGTCCATTACTCTCTAGTTTGTAAGAAGGGACCAATTGTGCGATGCTGGCAGCTTGAGTCCCTCTCTCCATGGTGGCTGTACTTCCTTGATTGCTGGCTCCTTTGGCAAATACTGGCTCCAGATCAACCATTACTTGCTGAGTGAAGCAAACTCAGAGTGATTGCTGCCTACACAGAAGCAAAAGTTGCTGTTTCTGCTGGGAAGGTGGCTGGGCTGAAAGACAATTGGAGAGTCAGGGCCAGTGATTGTGGCTGCAGTGACATTCCCAGGTGAGCCTCCAGAGTGGGAGTGAGTGCCTGTGGAGGTACCAAGAGAACTGGAACCATACGTGACAGCAGGAGAAGAAATGTACAATCAGTTCTTGAGGAAAAATGCCGTCTTGTTTTAAACCTCTGTGTTTTGGGATTTTTAAATTTCCATTTCATTTTTATTGAGGTGACATCATTTTACAATACTATATATGGTTCAGAGGTATAGGATCACACCTTTTCAGATTATGTTATCACAGTAACCTACCACAAAGATATCCACTGGCCCCCTTTCCCCCTTCTCACCCCCTTAAGTAGCCTCAATTCTACAGTCATATTTTTAGGATTTACTTTTGCTTTTTTTTCTGATCCTTTGTTTTGTTCCTTTAAATTCCAAGTGAAACCATCTGGTATTTGTCTGTCTTCTGTCTTATTTTGGTTAGCAAAATCACTTCCCATTCTATCCATGTTTCAACAAATGGCTAAAGTTCATCATTTTGTATACCTTTACAGTGTCCCATTATGTATATAGATCACGTATTCTCAATCCACTAATCTGTCCTTGGGCACTTAGGTTACTTCTATAACTTGCTAATTATATAGTGCTGCATGAGCACAGGAGTGCATATATAGTATTTTTAAAAACATCTGTAGAACACCTTAAATACAAGTGGGATATGCTTGATGATGATAATGATGGCAATTTTAATAACTTTGGGACTTCGTGATGGAAAAATGTAAAATTGGCAAGAAGGCTGCTAGTGGAGACTAAAACAACCCTGAGAAAACCATCAGAGGCTGAAAAAAAGAAATCATTTTTATTTAGTGGAAGAAAAGTAATGTCTAAAATGTTGCCTGTGATAATTCAGAATTTAGAAGCTAGTATGTATGATATGTTGGATGTACCGAAAGGAGGCTTCTCTTGGAGAAAGATGAAATACCAGTTGGGTTCTATCTTTATCATATGGGCATATATAGGAAGAAAGACATGACCTAAAAATATAAATATACAGAGTTGATATAATCATAAGGACCAATATTTTTGCTGAAAAATGAAATCTTCTCATGTTTAATATATAAATTAGAAAATACTATCAGTGTGAAATGAGACTGTAGGCCACAAATGAAATAAATCTGTATCTATAGGAACTTTTTTACAATTAAGGACTATGTGAGGTGGTATCAACTGAGCACCGTTGGTCAGAACGAGAGCATGTGAAAATGACAGCGCCGCCGCAGACAGAGGGAGGTCATTGGTCCCTCCGGCCACAGTTGGATATAACTCTGGTGATAGGAGTAAGCTGACACTGGAATTCCGGCACTGCCCCGCATGTTATAGAGTGATAGGTGGCTAGCATAAGTTACTCTTCAAAATTATTTTTATTTGGACAGATGATCTATGATTCTTTCAAAATAATGACATTAACCTAGCCCTAAACCCCCTTTTAGAAAAGTGCCTTTCTTTTTATCTTAAGGTTAGTTTTCCTTGATCAGTCTTGCTTTCCAAGGGCTTATAACATCGATTTTGGTCATTTCCCCCCAGCATTTTAGGTCAAGAGAGAGATTCATAATCACTGCCAGATGCAGTGGTTCTGGGATAAATTAGTTTGCTACAGATGCTATCTCTAAATCTGAAGAGGCATTTTTAATCCAAACCTATATTCTCAGATTTTCTACCTTTAGTTACTATTACCATCTCCATCACTATGAGAATACCAAGCAGCTGGCCACCTGCCTTACTGTGGGGTGTTTGATTTAGGTCTCCCTACTCTATTGGAGAAGGCAATCAAAAGAAAATGATAACCTATTTGTCTGACTCATGAAATCTAGGCTTTTCATCTCTACCCCCCTCCTCATCCAGCATTTATGTTCTCAGAAGCTGCAGCAAGGATAGTTTTGAGAAAATATGTTGTAATATGTAATGTGTAATGTGTTGTAGAAGGAATCTGAACTGTGCACCTGACTGAACACAGTTAAAGCCTCTCTATAAAGTTTTTAGATTTAGTGTATGTGGAGATGGAGAATGAACTCCTCTTGCAAGAAAAGGTCTCATGAGTAATTTCCTTGAAATTAAAGCTGCTACTTCATTAAAACTGCTACTTCCTGTTGTAGTGAGAGACTGCCATAGCCCCACTTGTTACCAAGGTCTCCTTGCTACTGCATGGTGCTGGCAGGGACACAACTGGGCTCCCATACGACTGGCATGCCGCCATCTTGGAAACTCCTGCTCAGTGCAATCTCAGCCAGCACACTGAAACTGAAAGTTTCTGGCAAGAACAGACAGACAGTCTGTTTCATGTTAACCATGCCCACAGCTGTGGTGATGCCAATCTTAGTATAATAGTGGTTTCTCATGATGCAGAAGGTGAAAATCAAAGTTAAGTTCTAGTGTTAAACCTGGGAATTCTTGCTTTTTACCAAATCATGCTATTTAGAATTGAAATATATGTCAGAGTCGCTTATCCTTATAAACATAAGGGCTATTTATAAAGTGGATCTGGAATGAAAGGCAGCTTAAAGCTGGAGAGGTGTCTAGACTTAATATCTAATTCTGCTTCCTATCCAATTATGCTGCTGAGCTTATTAGGCTGCATAATTTTAACATGGCACATGTTGTCTAATACTATTGAGCCCTAGAAGGGAAGCCATTGGAGTCTCCCTGTTTCTTCAGGTGGCACATTGGGCTATATGAAAATGTGCTCTTCCTGAGCATCTCTTGTGTTGTGCATCTAATGTGGCCAGCGTGAAGGAAATAAAAAGTGGCAAAAATTATTTCTAGTGTATAGGCTGTCATGTCAAAATTGATTCATTATTTCACAGTGCCTGGAGAAATAGAGCCCCCGTAAGTGTTTTATGCTTTATATTGGTTTAAAATTTCTGTCTAAAGTGCGATAGAAAGAGGTTCATAAAGAATCCTTTTAAGGTAGAAAAGACGCTGTAAGGATTTCCTGTCATAAAGCCTACAGAGGACTACACTCTTTCTGAACTGTCAATCTAACATTTACTAAAACATTTTGGCAGTCATTTCCCTTGGAGTTGTCAAATGTGTCATTGATAATAGTTTCGCATCATGGAGGGGGAAGGGGGTATTAAGAACTTAATTCTCCACTCTTGTCAGTTAGTGGTATCATCGACAGCTTATAACAAGAGGTAGTCTCATTCCTCTGAACATGTGACCTGAAGTTGTGTGAAGTGACAGTGTATGTGAAGGGGATAGAGACTTGGTATTTATTCACAGTCTGTTATGTGCTTGGTGTTTCTGGGTTTCAATCCTGTGGAACCATACTCACTATCTTCTAGTTCATAAGGGAGAACTGGGGCCCAGACAGGCCCAGTAAAGCTCTGAAAGTCCCAAATGCATTATTGTCTCCTGGCTGGGTGCTGAGGTACAGCTCATTGCTCAGTGCATGCACATTTGGGGAATGTGTGACGTGATGCTGGAGTGAGTCATCCATTTTCACAAACCAAAGGTAACTAACAGCCATGGTCATCAAGATGATCAGAAAATGAAGTGGTAGCTTAAACCCCTAGATGACAATATTATAATGTTATAAACTATTTGATACTGTAATACTTTGGACTATAATACTATAGTACTGCTGCTGCCAGCAAGACTATCATTTTATCCCCAACAAAAATTTATTTTTAAAAATGTGATGTGTTTATTGTAAAGCCCCTGGGCATATGTACAAGAACACAAACAGCATTTACATATCTATTATCTATTAACTGACACTGCATTTGCCAGGCATTTGACACAATTAAGCAAATGCTTGACTGAACAGATGGGTCTTATAAGGATCCCTAAGGGCATGTCTACATTAACTATGCCAAGGGGGGTTAATGCACCCATTTGGCATCTGTGTGAATTTTCCCATCAGCGTATACACCACTGCTTTGCATGGTTGCAAATAGGTCCATTTTTGTCCCTGAGGACTAAGTATAAATGAATTGAGCTATTCCAGTTTGTTCCATTTTTGTCTTTTTTTGAAATTCACCCCAACAACGGTAGATTACATCCTGTGATTGTCTCTTGTATTCAATTACTTGAAAATCACCTGATACTTTATTTGGTTTACTAGTGACATCAAGAAAATAGAACCCTTTTTTTCTAAGGCAAGATACAGAGCCTTTGAATTTTATGCCTTGGTTTGTATAGTCTCTAATGCCAGGTTATAGTAGCTAAAGGAGGAAAAACACACAACTCAGATCTTAATAGTAAAAATAAAGACTCCAAGATCATAATATCTGACAAAAGAACTATTTGTCTTCCACTAAACTATTTCAGGGTCTCTGAAATAAAAAGGTACCATCACATGCACATGCTTATCTCAAGTAACTACTGAGACTCCCTTTACTGTCTGTTGGGTGTACCTATGATCTTTCAAATGACATCAACATGTTAATTAAACTTTTTTTTTTTTTGGTTGGCTTCTCCTGAAAAGTTTCCTTCCAAAAAGGAGTGCATTTCAGGCAGGGTCTAATCTGGAGGTAATGGATGTTACAGCCTTTTGTATGTCTCAGAGATAGACTGCACCATGAAAAAAAACGAATAGAATAAGTATCAGGGCTCATGATTTTTGAGGTAACATGGGTGGTTTTCTTTGAATTCTGCATTGTTCTGTAGCTATCAAGCATATTTACCACAATGCATTCTGAGCCATCCTTTATAGCTAACAGACTTCAGCACTAAAACAAAGCAACCATGAAAGTACCTTGCACAATGCAGTTCACTACATAGGAGTATAAAATTAAACAAAAACAAAACACAGAAAAGCTCAACATCACTTAAATGTTGTTAAGTAAATAGCTACGGTGAACAAATTAGCTAATGATGCTGTCAATGAAGGCATTAGGAAGGAAAATTAGATGATTTCTATTCTTTTCTATGTTTAAAAACGCCAGTGTTTTATGAAAATACATTTGATTTCACACTTGGCAAATTCCTTACATCACTTCCACTTACAGTTTATGCTTATATTTTCTTTATTTACTGAAAAAGGAAGAACATAACACTTTTTTAAAAGATTTATTTATTTATGCATACAGGAACAGAGGAACAGGCCAGAGGTGTGGAGTGAGAGGATCCACGAGAGACAGAGTGGGGAACAGAAGAGGCAGATCAACTGAAATACACTGCTGAGGGGAGCAGCAGGTGAGGCAGGAGAGGTCTGCTGCACCATGTGGGTCAGCTCCCTGGGCAGTGGCAGGAATCAAACTCATTCAGCAGTAGCTACATTTTGCTTCATAGTGTGTTGTTCAACCCATTGTGTCATCAGAGATAACCCAGACAAGAACATATTTTATGCACTATGTGTAATTACAACTGTAAGAATTTACTTGACTACCCTCCTCTAGTTCTTAGTCTGAATACAGCAAAGTGTTGACAAAATGTTTCATTTGAATAGAACATTCAATGAAATAGAGACCACTGTCTCACAGAAAAATTGAAAATTAATTAATTCTGCATGTTAGACCAGAAACTACAAAATACATGGGAGGAAACATGCGCAAAACACTGAAAAGTTGGTTTCACGGATGTCTTGGAACTCCATTCCAAAGGCAAGCAAAATTAAGCAAATAGGACTACATCAAGCTAAAAAGCTTCTCACAGTGAATGGAAATGTCACTTATAACAAACAGATCTTCCTGAATGGGAGAAAATTTTTGTACATTGGACAAAGGAACAACATAGAAAACTCTATGAATAATTCATAGAGTTATGAATAATCTAATCTAAAATTGGGAAGAAGATTAGACACATCTCCAAAGAAAACATAAAGATGGCCAATAGGAGCATTAAAAAGTGTTCACCAGCACTTATTAGGGAAATACAAGTTAAAGCTATAAGGAGATATTATGTCACACCCATGAAAATTGCCCTTACCAAATAACTGGAAGCAGTTGTTGGCAAAGATGTGGAGTAAAAACAACCATCATACACTGCTGGGAATGTAGACTGACTCAGAACCTGTGTTAAATAGTATAGAGATGTCTCAAAATAGTAATAATAGTCTGTTGTATGATCCATTAATTTCAGTTAGTTATTTACACAAGAAAGGAAAAAAGACATTCGAATGGCTATCTACAGTGCACTCCTATGTTCACTGCAGTGCTATCTACAACTGTCAAGCTATAGAGACAACCTAAGTATCCAAAACCTGATGAGTGGATAAAGGAAATATGGTACAAATGCACAATAGAATATTCCTCAGCTATAAAAACAGATGAAATATTTCTACTTGTGATAACATGGATGGAAGTGGAGGGGATTATACTAAGTGAAATAAGTCAAAAGGAGAAAGATAACAAAATGATGGATGATTTCTCTCATGTAGAATATGGAAAAAAATAGCAATAAAACAGGTAGAAACAAACCACACTCAGAAACCCTTGAACTGAGGCTCCCAGAAAGGAAGGGTGGGGTTAGGGCCAAGGAGAGGGTGAACTCAGTGGACAGTTATGGGTGATTATTAGGGCTGTGGCAGAGGGTATGATGTGATAGAATGCATTTGTAGAAATGTGAGCCAATACCTCGAAAACTTATACAATATTGTAAGTCAGAATTACCTCAACAACCATAATGAAATAAATAATACACTCAAAATTATAGTGTGTATATTAAATTTATGTTATAGTGTTATTCATTGAAACCTTTATCTAGGATAAAGGATACATGTGAAACAAGGTATATTTTCATTGTTATAAATTATAATCAATCTAATAGTCTTGTTATATTTAAAGATGATACTTCATTTCCAACTATTTGAAATAATTTATATTATTTAGAATATTTGATTCTTGAGTGAAAAGACTCTCAAATTTTTTCATGATGTAGTTGTGAAAGGTGAGGCTTCTATATTTTGTGAGCACTCAGTGAAATAACTTTATTCCTAGAGTTTAACCTGATTATATCAAAACACAGTTTTTTGTCTTTTTTTTTGCCCAAGTCCTATATAAAGTTAGGTTTTTAAAATTAGTTAATAAATAGAATATATGCAATAAAATAAGTATTGTATTTTCTATAAGCATCCAACTTAACAAGTGAGACTGGAGAAATAATGCCTTCATAATTCTTCCCATCACACTAACTAAATTTTAGTGGAAATTAATGTATCACTTCTCAAGAGGGATTTTCTGTTAACAATTTGAAGTATATTCTCCTAAGTATGTGTGTGTGATGTTCTTTTGTGTTTTGCTTTTCACTTAATGATATAGGGATAAATTTTGACTCTATTTCTTGTCCACTTTTTCTGAGTACTTTATAGAATGGATTTCTAGAAAACACATAATGTTCATAAATATGAGATTGCATTGCTTGGGAATTAGTTGGTATGGAACAGATGTATAAGCACTCTTGAAGATTTAATAAAATTCCTAGTGGCTTGGCTTACTCTAACAAAGGTGATGAAAGCATGACTATAACTTTGCTAATACTTTCATCTCCATTTCAGTGCCGGAATTAGATTAAGATGTAAGACACATTCTACAAAATTCTGAAAAACAAGCTGACATATCTTTAAAAATCCCACTTGATTCCAGGAGGCTAAGGCCAGAACTCCATGCAAATTAATCCATGGGGCTTAGGCGGCATGTCCAGGTGAGCTGTCAATGCAAATGTCCAGTGCACCTGGCACTGTGGCTGTGAAAAAATACCCTGAGAGAGGAGGCTTGCTGTTATCTGACCCCAGTCCTTCCCAGACACTGTGTCACTGTCAGTCATGGCTCTGGAAGTGGAGACAGTCCTGGAAGTCAATCTAGCAAATCATACTCGACAGAATGCCAACTTGCCTCACAGAAATTGGGTTGAGAATTTACATGTGCTATTTTCTTGTTGTCCCTATTTTCTAGTTTACACAATTACAGATTTCATTTAACGAGGACAGAGAACATATAATACAAAAGCAGATACAGGCATTGCTTTCCTAGTGTTTATATTATTATTAGTTAACAATTTAAAATAATACCCAAACCAGCTATTTTTATTAATTCACTTTAATAATAGGCAGCATGGGCTAAAGCGTGACACATCACACCCCACTAGCTACAGTGCAGTATCAACTACAAATATTTAATGAGAGGATCTCAACCATAGTTCTTCTTTTTTTTGAACTATTACAAAAAACTAAGCAGATTCTTTGGCCAAGACTAATTACTATGAGTCATCAAAGTATACTACCTAGTAAGGAATTCCCTTCACTATTTGTCACGAATGATATATAAAATGACATCACTGGAGCCATATTAAAATGGAGCCAGAGAAAATCATGGGAAAAGAGTCACTGACAATTTTCTCATCCTCCATTTTCATTTTTTCTATACATGAATCCTAAAAGTGGGGGTTGGTGTGGGGGAAACGCTGCACTTCCAAAATACCAACAATGTAAACTAACATTACCTCACAACACATGCAAAGTGTATTCAAACAGAACAGTGAATGGACCTGAGTCCTGTCTCAGGACATGTTTTTGGTTTCTTCTTAAACCTGTGTACCCTGAATTACAGTTCTTTGCTATTCTGAAGTAAAGCACTTCAGCTTGCCACCAGTTTTACTTTAAGGGTTAGCAATGGATATGGTTATACAGATACCCTGGGAATAATTCTGGAATCAGACTACCTTGTCAAAGAAATGCACACCAAATCCTGTAAAGTTAAATTGTGAGCAGAATTTCTCGGTGATCAGCCACATGCCTGCTTTTTTGTTGTTTTTGTTTATCACCTTACACACACACATCCACACTACTACTGCTGCTGCTGCTGTTGCTGCTACTGCTACTACAGAAAGTGAAGGGCAATTTAAGAGGTCATGGAAATATTCTTAATTAACTGTTAGTATAAGTTTAGCGGTATCCTCACTCCTAGTTTAAAAACCATGATTTGTTCTAACCTGATAACAATAAAACTTTTAGTAGTTTCGGGGGAAAATGATTCAACTCTAGAAATGGAAAACATTGTTTTGTTTATGCTCAAGATTGTAATGGAAACATCCAATTAAGTGGAATTTGCAGTTTCATTTTAGAGACGTCTTCTGGGCCTATATAAGTTTAAGTTCCGTTGTGTCAGGAGAACTTGTGGAGGGGCTCACAGCTGTGTGGCACAGAGCACAACCATGATGGACTCAGATGTCTTTCTTTTAAGAATTCCAAAGATACTGTATTCTGAGGCAAGGCAATAATTAACTTTGATGTAGCTCTCTTTACCTTGAATTAAGATGGCTTTTGATCACAGTGGAAAATTTAGATTTTGCAAGACATATGGTAAAAAAAAAAGCATTAGCCTATTTACAAATTTCAACTTAGTCCTGTTTCATAAGCAACAACTTGACCATATTTTGAAAACTGCAGTATAATACAAAATGAAATAAAAAAATCAAATAGTCTCATCTGTTATTTAATTTTTCTTAGATCAATAGATTAGAATAAGGTTATGAAGTACTAAAGAGAATCCTCTAATTTTTAAGACTAAATACTAATTTTCAGAAAAAAATCTCTAGAGCTGGGAGAAATTTTCTATACAGAGATCTTCTCTGCCTTCCCTCCCCAAAAGTGTAAGCTAACTACTCAGTAAGATATTTCGCCCAAGTAGAATACAGGTGGAAGAATTACAGCATAGTTAATGGTAGTGTTAGGAAATGTAGTATGTTCTCTTTTCAAAATATGTTCCAAACAAAATAGAGATAAAGTCACAAATTGGTTTATAACACTGTATTTGGTTTAGAGATGTAGGGTCACCCTTTCAGGTGTTGTTAGCACACCATGCCCACCACTGAGCTCTCTGTGGCAGCCTCTTCAGTGAATCATTAACTACTGAGCTCATTTCTAATGTGAGGACACAATGACTCTGTTTGGGGCCACTCTTCTCTCTTCCCTTTTTGTCTGGATCATGTCATCTCCATCCTTGACCTTAACTGCTCATTACATACACATGCTTTCTAAACTCTAACACAAACATCCCTGCTAAGCTCTTATTTGATTTTTCATACTCAAAGAGTATAAAGTTGAGTTCATCATCGTTCCTGCCTAAAAGGCTTCTTTTCCTATTTCATCCTTTTTTGAATTGAATCGTGTCTGTCTCAAAGTGTAAGGACAAATCAAATGCCCTTCCTCCTTCCTGCCCCTTCCCTGGAGTCTGTAATTCAAAAGTATCCATCCTCTGTTTCCATTGCATTTCCACTGGGAACCTCGTGATTTCATCCATATGGGTTGATGTTCCTTTGTATCTCTCTTCTTTGCTTCTGTTCTATTCTCTGTGCCAAAGGGATAATTCTAAAAGCTAATGTGATCATATACCTTATTAAATTTTTAATTAATAAAATTAGTGTTTAGCTGATTCCTCAGATGATGTTCTACTTCTGATTTTACTCCTAAACACCCTGAATATTTTTTTATTAAAATATTTTAAAATTTACATATACTTGCCATTAATTATAATCCCCATGTATTCCCCATCATCATCTCACCAGTGCACCATCACCTCAGTCCCTCGTGCTCCCATCTTCCCTCAACCCTCCCCCTCCCC
>JAGFMF010011923.1:653112-673235 GCA_019455555.1 Galemys pyrenaicus
TTGTTTCTGTTTAGTCTGGTTAGTTCTTTATGGATCTGTGTGATAAGTCCCTTGTCAGTAATGTTGTGTGTAAAGATTTTCTCCCAGTCGGTGGGTTGTCGCTTTGTTTTGACTAGTGAATATTTTTTTATTTGGTAGTCAAATATTTTTTTCTGACTCAGCAGTTATTAAATGACACAAGAGATTTTTCTGTGTGCTAGAAACATAGCAGAGGACAAAATTGTCATAAGACTGTTTTTTCCTAAGAGTTTTAGTCATGATTAAGGAGATTTTAGTTTAACAAAACAAATAATTACAAATCTAAGAAGTGATGTAGAGAAGAATTTGAGTTTTAGCGTTTCTAAAACAGAGATGTTTGATGTAATTTGAAAATTAATGAATAAGATAGCTGTGAAATTAAAATGGGTTCTAAGCCATAATGATGAGGAACAGTAAATTAAGGGTGAGAGAAGAAAATTAATCAGTGTATCATACACCTCCATGATTTAGACTAAGTATTATTCTGCCAATCTCACATTTATAAAAAAATTCTCTGAGAATCAAATGGAGCAGAAGTCCAATTTTCTTTCCTTCAAGGAATTCTATAGAAACTGGAGAAATTCTTCTGCCTGGATCTGCAGGGATTATATTATTTCAAATATACTTCTATTCAGCACCTTAGAGACCAACTGCTGAGAAAGAAAGTGTCCTGTAAGAAGAAGAAAACTGTTTCCTAATCAAATTGCTCCAGCTGCCACTATTAACTTTCAGGGGAGAGAGAGAGAGAGAGAGAGAGAGAGAGAGAGAGAGAGAGAGAGAGAGAGAGACACGTGTGCATGTATATCTATCTAATCAAACAAGTTCATCTATCCAGAAACATATTCTGTGTCTAAATGATTTGCCCAAACTTTTGAACTCTTTAAATAGAGAATTTCCTTAGCATCTACAGTGATTTCTTTCATATATACACTAATAAAATCCTATTGGTAGTCAGCTTACGTTCTGTACAAGAATTTCTTATATATTTCTTATATATGAATGGGACTTTGATTTATATTTTGACTCTTTGAACATGTGCTCTATTTAAGCTGTAGTATGTTTCATAATCAATCTTAGACCACTTTAAAAAACATTTTATAAAAGCACTACAAGGCACTAACATAGCAGAAACTTGATAAAAAAAAAACAAAAACAAAAAACCTCTATCCTGTAGCAAAGTTTCAATTTATATCCTCTTTTACAAATGAAATGTTAAAGTGTTATTTAAATACATATATTTCAACTTGTAAGTGCATTTATCTCCTTTATACTGTGTGTGGGAGTTTTCAATTCAAATAATCACATGCAAAAGAATTCTCTTAGTCTTGAGAATTTTGTTGAATAGCTTGCATCTCTAAGGAGAACACCAACCATTTATGAGGTCTGCATAGTCACAGCCGATTTTTAGTCCAGATCAAAGCTTTATTGGTGACAATTTTGCATTATCTATTTACAAGAGCTGCAAGTGACTGGAATAATGGTGTGAATTCCCATTTGTAAAGTGTTGGGTTATAAGTAGACAGTGCAACTGTATTCTGAATTTGATTCATTTTAAAATAAACTTAGAAGATACTTTTTTAATACTAAAATTTTTAAAGTGATGTAAGCATATATATTTAAAATATATGCATATATTTACATATAACTTTATATTTTAAAATTAACTAAAATCAGTTATTTTTCTAGACTAGTGAGATTCATATATTCACTTATACAAATCACATTTTTATTTCTACTCCTATTTTTACTCTTGTTTATGATACATAATATTTATTGAGCATCTCATATGCTCAATAACACTTTTATTATCAAGTTTAATTCTTATGACTGTTCTCTGAGATAATTCTGTGTTTATTTATCATTGCCCAAATTGTGAATGTGGAAATATATTGGCAAACTGCCAACAGTTGTATATAGTTATGTAGCAGGAAGTAGGCTCTGGTTTCAAACCTACTTTTTCATCTGTCACAAAAGTAGAAATTTTGTTTTTCTGTATAATAGTTATTTACTCTGTGGTGGGTAGTTTTTCACATGTTACCAGAAATATATCATTATCGTTGGCACTTACGATGAAGACTGTTTTTTTAAATAGATGAGAAAATTGAAGATATGTGAGGTCAAGTAGATTTAACACACTGATTCTAAGTGATAATAGTTGGGATTCAGACTACGTCTGATCAGTTGGAAAGGCCAGATTTTTCAGATATTTCTGTATTTGGATGGTTGTCAAGCAGTTCCTGTAACTCCTAGAACTATAGCTAGAGACTAGGGGTGACACAGCTATGCATTTTCCTGTTTTCTTGGAAATAATCTAGCAGGAATGATGATTTATTGATACTAATACACTCTTACCTTATGAGAACCTCAGGAGGCCATTAAGAATAAAGGCAAAGGGGGTTCACTTTCTGCAAGGCATGAGGAGGCATCTTTGATGAAGTTGAAATTAATACAATGCTGAAGGATGTGTTGTAGCTAGTTGGGAAGGAAGGAAGGAAGAAAAAGTGTTTACTGAAGAAAAAGAAAAAAAAGCCCCATTTTGGGATTCACAAGACATGTAGTCTGGCTAGGTTGTATGTAACTGGGGAAGACTTAGGTGAGAAGCAGCCATAGCCTGATCATGTGGGATGTTTATTGGCCTCATTCACATTTTCAACATTATTTTAAAACAGTAGAAATTAATTAATTTTACTATTTACATTTTAAAACTCCTAGTCTGACTTCTTCAAAGAGGAAATGCAAATGGCCAACAGGCATATGAAAAAAATGTTCAACATCCCTCATAATCAGGGAAATGCAAATTAAAAGCACAATGAGATATGACCTTATACCAGTAAGAATGGCTCATATTAAAAAAACTAGCAACAACAAATGTTGGTGAGGATTTGGTGAAAAAGGGAATCTCTTACACTACTGGTGGAAATGCAAACTGTTTCAACCTCTATGGAAAGCTGTATGAAGTTTCCTCAGTCTACTAAAAATGGAGCTACCAATAGACTTGACCCAACAAGTCCACTCCTAAGGATCTACACAAAGGACACAAAAACATTAATTCAAAAGAATACATGCACCCCTATATTTATCATAGCATTATTTATAATAGGTAAGACATGGAATCAACCCAAGTGTCCAAAAATAGATGACTGAATCAAGAAAATATGGTGTGTATGTGTTCAGTTGGAACACACAACATCAAACAGAAAAGATAAACGAGTGCCATTCACAGAAACATGGATGGAACTTGAAGGGATTATGCTCAGTGAAATAAATCTGAAGGAAAAAGAAAAATACCGAATGGTGTCACTTATAGAAGGAATATAGGGCATCAAGGGAAAAAATAATAATATCAACAAAAGAAAAAACCCACAACAAAACAAAAACAGACAAACACAAATCAGAGACATTCTTCAGGAAAGAGGGAGGGAATGGGATCAAGGCAGGCATGGGGAGAGCAGAGGGGACTATGGTGATGGTGCACACTTTGACTTGAGTAGGTATTTTATACAATACCATTTCCAAAAGAAAATATAGGGCATTATAAAGGTCACGTTTCGGTTGAGAAAATATTTCATATACTTATTTGTTATCTGTATATCTTCTTTGATGGAATATCTGTTAAAACCTTTGGTACAGGGACCTCCCTGGTGGAACAGTGGGTTAAGCAATGCACTATGAAGCAAACCTCAGCTACTGCAGCACAAGTTCCATCCCTGCCGCCGGCCAGGGAGGGGATCCACATGGCCCAGCAAACCCCTCCTGCTGTGCCCGCTGCTCCCCTCAGCAGTGTACTTCTGTTGATCTGTCTGTTCTGCTCCCTGCTCTCTGTGGTGAATCCTCTCACCCCCCACACCTCTGGCCTGTACCTCAGTTCTTGTATGCATAAATAAATAAATCTTTAAAAAAAAACAACCTTTGGTACATTTTTTAAGTGAGTTATTTTCATAGTATTTAGTCATAAGAGTTATTTTTATATATTTTGAAGCACAATCCTTTATGAGATATGGCTTTTGAAATATTTCCCAATATTCTTGTTATTCTCCTCACAAAACAGAGGTTTTAAGTTGTAATGAAATTTATTTAATTATTTCTTTCATGGATCATGTTTCAGATGCTGTATCTAAAATGTCATTCCCACAGCCAAGGTCACCTAGGTTTCCCCTGTATTATCTTCTGGGAGTCTTGCAGTTTTGCTTTTTATACTACATTTTGATCTTTTGTGCATTTTGTGTTGATTTTCATGAAAGTTGTGCTGTCCATTTATTATTTTGCAAGTGTATGTCTAGTTGTTCCAGTCAAATTTAATGAAAAGACAATTTTTTTTTCTCCATTGTATTGAGTTTACTATTTTATTGATGATTGGGTGACTATAGCTCTGTGCTTCTGTTTCTAGTCTCTGCTATTTTACTGGTCTTTATTTTTCTAGTCTTTACTATTTTACCATATATCTGCTATTTTACTAATACCACACTGACTTGGTCTTGAAGTTAGATCACACCTTCAAGTTTATTCTTCCACTTCTATATTGCACTATTTTGAGTCTTTTCACCCCTCTGTATACACTGTAGACTCAGTTTGTCAATATCCATAAAATCATTGCTGGATTGGGAAGATTATTTTTCCCTTGAGCATTGTTTTATCAAATAATAGCAAGGACAGAAAAGAATAAGCGGTTATTTTTAGAATGTTGGTGCTTTGATTATATTGACAATTATAAATCCAGTGGAGTATTGGGGTATAAGGCAGATTAAACAAGTTCGGGAAATTTGGCTGAGAAAAGATATTATAAACAAGGCTTTGACATTATGAAGGGAAAGTAGCCAGAGGGAGGTAAAATAGTCACTAGAATATGCCTTAGTATCTAGGATTCCCTTTAGATTCATCAGCACTATCATGTTCTTGGTATGTCACCTGTAAAATACAGAAAATGAAAATTCTTGAATTTTTCTCTTAAAATTTAGAGAACTGAAAGTCTTAAGGGAAAACATAGAAACAAGAAAAACAAATGGTCACTACATATGCCTGTGTTTGGATCCTTGGTCTACCATATGAAATTATGTGCTATTAATTAGTTAACTATTTTCTTTGAAGCTCACTTAGTTGTAAAACAGGGAAAATAATATCACTTTGTGGAGTTACTGAATGTATAAATGAAGTAGTATACCAAGGTGCTTAGCAGAATTTCTGGCGTGTATGTGCTCAATAAAGTAGCTTTCATTATTACTATAGAACACTATCATAAAGGAGTATGGTGCTATTTTCATGATATTTTCACTGTTCCTGCTAAGTCAGACCCACCTCATCTTGCAGCTTTACTACTTCATATTTACTTACCTTTGGTTTCGATTTATATACTTGATCCAATTTCCCTGTCTAGAGAGTAAATTGGCCCTGATCAACCTAGGATACCTAAGGTATGGTGGATGTCCAGTAAGGTAGCAGATATCATTTTGTGAACACTTACTGAAATATGCACTCTATATGGATTTTCTATTCTGGACCTCTCATAGAAAGTAAATTATATAACATGTAATCCAGTGACTTGCCTCTTTTACTTAGAATGATGTTTTCAGGGATCATTCATATTGTAGTATGTATCAGTACTCCATTCCTTTTTATTGTTGGATAACCTCACACTGAATGCACAGCCTACATTTTATTTATCCATTCAAGAGATGACAGACATTGTATGGGTTTCTACTTTTTGCCTATTATGAATAATGCTGCTATAACATTCAGTCATGTTTTCATTTACCTTGTATATGTACTAAGGCTTGGGACTGCCCAATTAATAGTAATTCTACATTTAACTATTTAAGCAATCACTGGACTTTTTCTCAAAGTGGATGTGCCATATTAATTTCCAAGATAAATGTATATGAGTTCCAATTTTTCTCTATTTCATCAGATATTGTCTATTTTTTTAAATTATTGTTATAGCTATCCTAAGGAAAATGAAGGGGATTTCATTGTAGTTTTGGCTTGCATTTACCTGATGATTAATGATGTTAAGCATCTTTTTATATGCTTATTGACTATCTGCAGATGTTCCATGGAGAAATGTCTATTCAAAATAGCTCTCATTTAAAAAAAAATATTTCTCACTTTTTTTTAAAGAATTATTCCTTTATTGTAAGATTTTCATTTTATTTATTTTTTCCTAGAAGAACTGGAGGTAAAAGGATTCACCAGAGACAGTGGGGAGCAGAACAGGCAGAGCTATTAAAATACACTGCCAAAGGGAGCAGCAAAAAAAACAGGAAAGGTCTTCTGTGCCATATGGGTCAGGTCCCTACCTGGCGATTGAACTCAGGCTACTTTAACCAACATGGTGGTAGCACTGAGACTTTAACACCTAGGCCACCAGGGAGGCCCCTATTTCTCTTTCTTTTTTAAATTGGGAACTTTTGCCTTCTTATTATTAGGTTGTTTGAGTTCCTTATATATTATCTTTATATATTTTACATGCAAATCCATAATCAGATATATGATTTGCAAAGGTTTTCTCCCATTTTGTGCAGTGTGATTTAACTTTCTGCATGGATCTTTTCCTCTGATCATATTAAAATGCGTTGGTCACTAAGATCAGCAATTGAGAATTTATGGACTACTCTTAAGCCAGTTTATAGCAACTCTACACTCTCAATTGCTTTTTTCATGATGCAGGAATTAAGTGATTTACATAGAGGTGAAGCTGATTTAGGAATAAATTTACACAGCATTGAAGAGGACCTGTTTCCTCTCCTCAGATTTCTCACAGTGGCACTGTGGGATCACACGGTAGTTATTTCACAGAAGCTGAGGATTAGGCCCCTTCATGCCCTTTACCACTGGTCTCCTTGAACTAATTTACTGTCTAAGATTCAATGGAGGGAGCATAGCATTTATCACTGTCACTGTTTCCAGTATTCTGTGTGAAAATAGCTTCCCAACCTCTAAGGTTGTCTCCTAATTTCCCGGTTACTGTTTGATACAAAAGTGAGGAGAGTGCCCTTAATATCTTGATCACTTATGTCAATTCCATTTTAAATAGGTCTCAAATAGGACTGCTACACTAAGCAAATTATTCAAGGTGATTCAAGAAAAAAAAAAAAAATAGAGCCAGGCATTCCACTCTAAGAAAGAGCATCACGGAAGTATTAACAGCCTTCATCCGAAGAAACTTTGAAGGTTCCATTTCTCATTTCATTGATCACAGACTGAAAAACAAGATCTTGAAAATCAGCACTGGGGTGAATGTGCTGGGAAAGCTTTAGAGCTGGATTTAATCGGAGATATAAATTTTGGTCTGGCTTGTCACTAACTTGCTTGGGGAATTTATGCAGCGGACTTACACGTGTATCTAACTTTGCTCTTCTCTAAAGTAGTAATAATGACTTTTCTAGTGGGCAGTTTAGATTCTTGGCTGGGAAGCCAGAGGCTTGGAAATTAGATGATTTGTTTTTTAAAATGGGCTAGCCTTCTCTATGTGGACTCATTTTGCCAGTTTTAGTTCATTGTCTGTAAGGGAATATAGTCTTCATGCTTTATAGTAGATATTAGTTATTAGGGTCTTGAATTAATAGAATGTGCTTTTTTGGGGGGCCTCCCTGGTGGCGCAGTGGGTTAAGCAACGCATTATGAAGCAAACCGCAACCACTGCAGCACGAGTTCGATCCCTGCTGCCGGCCAGGGGGGGGACCCACATGGTGCAGCAGACCTCTCCTGCTGTGCCCGCTACTCCCCTCAGCAGTGTACTTCTGTTGATCTGCCTGTTCTGCTCCCCGCTCTGTCTGTGGTGAATTCTCTCACCCCCCCACACCTCTGGCCTGTACCCCAGTGCTTGTATGCATAAGTAAATAAATCTTTAAAAAAAAATAGAATGTGCTTTTTAAGTTATAATTGTCTTATCTGAAATAATTTGGTTAAACAAAACAGGATGTATCTCAGAATGAATTGATATGATTCATATCTAGACCTTTAAAGTATTACCCAACCATTGGGGGAGTGAAATATAAACATGCTATAATTATCAAAAATCTCACCTCTCTGTTTCCCTTCCCATGTCCTGTCTTGTTCCTCTCAAATTAATTCTCTACTTTTCCTCATGTGGTCTTTCTGAAATAGAAATCTTGTCATATGGGATGTTGTTAACACCCAATGAATCCCCATTGCCTGCCTGATAAAGTCCAAAATTCCTTAGAGTGGAACATGTACTACACACACCTCTGAAACCCAGCACCTCTCTCCAAGCTTCTTTGGGCTACTCTGGGCTCTACACTAATATACTGTATAACAGTGAACTGTTAGCTATGTTTTCCCCAATGCTATTTTTTGTGGAATGTCCTCCCTCTTTGCTTCATCAAATATATTTTAATACTCAAGCCCTTTTGTTTGAGTCTCTGAGTCAAAAGGAGTTTTATGCTCTGCTATGGTATGCATATAATGCTTTTGTGTTCAGAAAGTTCTTTACTTTGTACTTAATCCATTTATTAAACTCTTTTACATGCTCTTATTTCTTGTTGAACTTGAAGTTCTCTGATCACAGAGGAAGTCTTTGCTATCCTTTCATCGGTAGCCCCAAACATGCTAGGTTCTTTTGTTAAGCAAAATATATATGGTCATCACATTTTTACAATAGCATGGTATAGTTACTGGCACTTTGATTTTATTATAGAGGAAAAAGACTTAGCATAAATAATTCCTCAAGCTCATGCAGCTAACATGTAGCAGTCTGCTCTCAGCTGTCTCACTTCAAAGCCAGTGTTTTCTACCCCTTATCGTACCCCCCGAAATAACATTTCACATTCACTATCTCAATAAATTTTCACTGATTTCATTAGTTCTGCTTATAAATGCTCCTTCCTAACCATAAATTGTCACTCCTTGATCATAATTTTAATTGATTTTAATTTTAATCTCCATTTGTGTTTTTTATTCTGTACTTCTTTTCTTCACAGGTGTCTATGGAAACATTACTTCCTACAATATTATCTAGTATTGTCATTCAGTTTCTAGTCTCATTAGTCTAATTCATCAATAATCATAATTATAAATCTAATGCTTTTTCAAAACAACTCTGACCAGTCTGTAACACTCCTTCTGCTAGCAGAAGAATCTTCATAAAACTCAAATACCATTCTTTTCTATGAAACTGCCAGGTTCCCCCAGGCAAGCAACTGTCCTTAACCTGTAGCTACACTAAAATACTGTGACTTGCTTAACTATAATCATTATCTTACTGCATTGAAATTATCTTTGTTCTACCTCTATTGGAAAGCTCTCATGAAGAAGACACTGTATCATATTAAGACCCAAATTTTTGAAATGTAGGAGGCACTCAAAATGGTCGTAGAAAAAAATATGAAATATGAATGTGATGTGTAGGTCTGCTAGACCTAAGGGGCCTGTTTGGCCACCATTACTATTAACTGCAGTTCTGCATTCCCTCAAGGTCAGAACTGCCCTTCAGAAAACTGGTCTAGGAGCCAAACCTTATCAATTCAAATAAGGACAGGAAGCTCCATCACCCTGGGAAGGGTATGCATCAAGAGATATGACCAGGAATGCCTGGGGCTGAGGACAGATGTATAAACTTACTCTGAACTCATACTTCATGAGGTGAGGGATGACTAGGAACACTTGGGGGTTTGAGGACTGGTGTATGATGAAGGACCCCAGAACCTGATCAGTGGAATGCTTAATGATAAGGGTGCAGTTTCAAGTACAGCTCTTGATCATTAAATAAATAATAATTATCTGGTCAGCAGACTCCCATCCCTCCAAGCCCTAAATACCAAAAATGTATTCTTTACTTTCACCTAATTTTTTCTTTTTGTCCTCCTACCCCACGTAAATGATGTTCAATGATTATACTTTCAATACAAAGGCCAGGACCTGCTTGTTCAGCAGCATCCTGCATCGTGCAGCTGCTCCAGGACTACTGCCTGTCTGTCTCTTTATCAGTGTGGGGTTTGCATAACACAACAGTGATGCTTAGTTTTGATGCATAGAAACATGGAAAACTAATATTAATATTTTATCCCTTTTAATGTGTCCAATATATAACCAAATAGCTATGATTATTTGTCTTTTTATTATCTATCTATATGCAATAATAATTCATTCACAGTCTTATGCTGAAATTTAGACTCATCAAGGAAAATTCCTGTGTTGTTTACACTTCTTTCTTAGATTTATAGTGGTATTATTTTGAAAATGTCATAGGATTTTTGGGTGATGAGATGAAAATTTGTTGACATTTGAATCTGTATTCTCTATGCAAAGTTTAGACTACTATATCCAGGAAAACTCTGGAGAGGTTTCTTAAATATCAGAGTACTTCAATTATATGTTGTTTAGATAAGAGTTAAATATAAAATTACATTAAATGAAATTCAAAAGAAGTGTGCAAGTCGATTGTTGATACTTTTAAGACAGCTCAAATATAAATGCAATTCTCAGTGTCAACAATGAATAGGTTAAATGGGTGATCAAAATTCTGCTTAAAAACGCTATACGCTTATATTTCACAGAGTATATTTTACTTTACATAAGTTAGCAACTATTATTCTAAGCAGTTCTAGATTTAATTGTGGTGTTGACTCTCAGAGGAAATGCAGTCTCAAACCAGACCCCGGTAGTGTGTCACTGAGTCTAACAAAGGGTTGGTTTTATTACAGTAAAGAGTGAAGGCAAAGTAATGGAGAGCTGGGGCTCTGAAGACTCTAAAATCCTCCCTTTGAGAAGTTTGAGAAGATTCCAGCAAAGAACCCTGGTGAAAAGGTAAGCTCAACATTGTCTGTCTTCTTTGAAGTGTATTCTGTGAAGCTCATTCACCTTTGCAGGTGGAAGACACCAATCACCCTATACTTTCTAGACTGTACCTTCCTACTCCAACATAAGCAGTTTTTACATGAAATTCTAAGCTACGTATGCCCTGTAAGCACATGACTTGAAGTCAAGAGAACTCTGATTGTTTAATTTAATAAAGTGCTATCTTGTTTGGAAAATTAGTTTTGATGCTGTTTAAGCTATCTCTGTAGTTCATTTGCTTATGAAATTATGCCTAACTGTCAGTTCCTATGGAAGGGATAACAAAAAAGGCTTGAGCCTGAGTTTTTTCATTGCTCAAATTTCTCAAAGAAAAAAAAGTCATTGTTGTGAGAGAAAACCAAATTTAAAAATCTAGTATTCTGGTAATCCACTGTGAAGATGTAGCATTTTCCTTCTTTTCCTTCTCCATATAGGTAATGTTACTAGAAAAATAATACCCATGTATCATTGTAGCTTATTAATATTACATTGATTTGTTGTATGAAAACTAAGTTTAAATGAAGAATCTAGGGAAAGCTAGACCAATATTTATTTCATTGGACTTGCTAGAATTAAATGTGATACAGTAAACACTGGCCAAATTAAATATGATATAGCAAACAATGGCCTCATACAGTGTATTTTTAGTGAAACACTAGGTTTCTCTAATAATAAATATCCTTATCCAGAAACTTTCCAATTCTATCTAATTTATAAAAGGAATTACATTTATGGATCAGAAATACAGTTATCTTTGATATATTAATAACCTGCACAGGGAGTTGTTGAAATAATTTAGTTAGAAGATATAAGTAATGCACCTTAAATATTTTTCTGTCCTAGAATTTATGAATATACAATATTGATTTTAATGATTAATGTTTATATTTACCTGCATATTTAAACTCAAACAAGCCAGTAGGAAAATACTATTGGAAAAGTTTTAGTTTAAATATATGATTTTCTTTTTACCTCTATCCTAGTAATCAGGTTTAAACAGATTGGTCTACCTTGTACCTTATTTCTGGTATCTGATTATCTTGCTCTGCAATCTGAGCTTTTTTATTGTACTAGTAATCTGTTAGGTATGTATTTGTTGTACTTTTTATGTAATGATATTTTGGATGCAAATAGAAACATTTCAGTTTGAGATATAAAAAACAGCATAGCATTTAAAAGTTTGGACTTTGTCAAATCTTTCCATTCTTTTACCAGCTCTGCCACTTAAAATTTGTGATAATTTGACTAACTTTATTTTTTTGTCTTAAGTTTGTCATTTCTAAAATGAGAATTGTCATATTGGTGGAATTATTAGGTGAATAAGAGCATATAGAAAATTTAGGGTACTGTCTGCACACAGTATTCAACAAACATGGAATATATTTTACTTTATAGTATTATATTTATGATAACCAATTCTCTCAAAACCAATATGAGTATTTAAAAGGTAACCCAGATTATTATAATATTTGCAGAGTTTAATATTTTGATTTGACATAGTTATACATGGCTGTGTAGATCTGGAATTATTACCATAATTTTCCTCACATCCAATGGAATCATCACAATGACTTCATGGAGTTTATGACCAGTTTCATATTAATAAGAGATGGTTATATTATTTCTGATACTTAGAAAATATCTTTAAAAAACTATATTCAATTCAAATATATTGTTAAGTCATTTCCTCATGATGGCACAATATGATATCATTACATTTTATTCATGCTGGTAAAAGTTTTATTTTTATAATGTGAACATTTTGTTACAGATTTTATATCTAGTTACATATATTTGATAATTATCACTTCTGTCCCAGTTTAATAAACTGAGATGTTTATTATAAAGAACATATAATTGGATTAGTTTAAGAGGTACAGCAAAATGATTTAGCATATGTAGATATAGCAAGTAATTACTGCAAGAATTTAATTAACATCTATCACCTCACACATTTATATTTATATTTTTTGTGTGTGATAAGAACTTTTAAGATCTATTAGAAACTTTAAGATATTCAATAGATCATTGTTAAATAGTCACCGTCTTGTATATTGCATTATGGTATCTTGTTTATATTATAACAAAGTACATACCTTTTGACCATTCTCACCCATTATCCCCACTCCTATCTTTGTCAAACATTCATTCTGTATCTGAGTTCAATTTATTTAGATTTCACATTTAAGTGAGATCATACAGTATTTATTTTTATATGACTTATTTCACCTGGAACATCCTATGTATATAGCATTCCATTTTGGGTCACTAACTACAAACTTTGAACACATTCCGGATGTCTCATTTTACATCTTTTTGTTTCATGTATCCCTTGACTAATTATTGTAATTTTACTACTTTTTTCTTTTAATATTAATATTTATGCTTGCTTTATAAATAACTGATCTACCACATTTATTTGCAATTACCTTTCTTAATGATTTTTTTTCCATAGTATCTTCTTGATGTTACCATAATACTTCCACATGTCCTTTTTGCATTAGTAAATCTTCAAGGTCAATGTTTCTATCTTCCAATTGTTCAATTCTGTTTCCATAATTTTCTATGAAATATTTTATTTCTCTAATGATGTTTTTGCATTCTGCAACTCTATTCATTTTTTCTGAAATTTATTATATCTCTTTGATTAGCTTGTCAGAGTTCTCTTTTAAAAAAGATTTTATTTATGCATACAAGAAATTGGGGTGTAGGCCAGAGGTGAACTGGGTGAGAAGATTCACCAGAGACAGTGGGGAGCAGAACAGGCAGATCTAGTGAAAAACTCTGCTGAGGGGAAGAGCTGGTAAGACAGATGTTTGCTGTGTCAGTCCCCTGGAGTGCACAGCTCCTCTGCATACCCAGTGAAGGGTGCGCCTCCACAGTGCTCAGCTTGCTGGCAGAGGCTGCCTGTTGGCAGAGTAGCTACAGTTTGTGTTACAGCCTCTCTGCCCCAGGCCATAGCTTCCCACATTTCTCTCTACACACTCCTTGTTTAACAAAGTACGAAAAAGTCATGTACTTTTTGATATGATGGACATTGTTCAATGCCTGGAAACACTGAAACACTAGAATTCTCTCTCTAGATATCTATGTTTATCCCTTATCTCTATATAGTTGAATGGAAGGTCATCCCCAGAAGCACCACTCCTTAGAATTTCCTGTTGCTCTCTATCCTTTCTTTTATTTGGTATTAACTTTTATTTTCCCCCTAAGTTATTGGTATATAACATCCTATTGTTTCAATTAATGTACATTTTCCCTTATCAATGACATGCTTGTTCATTTTCTTTCTCTACCATATCTTTTTTTCTTACTGACTTGTAATCCTATATAGTTTTAAGATAGCAACCTAAAATTAATTAGATTTATTACAAATATATGCTATTCCACTTTGCAGCTTTTGCTTTCATTTTCTTTGGGAGGGATCATATAATCGACATAAATTCTTAAATTTAACCAAATTTATCAAGCTATTTCTTAATTCATTTTTGTATTTTGAGAAATACTTTTTTTTTTTCTGTTTTAAGTCATCTGCTTCTATCCTGACCAAAGATCCCAATATTTTATTCTAGAAGTAAGGATTTTTCTTTCATCTTTAGAAACAAATTATTTTAGGGGCCTCCCTTGGTGGCGCAGCGGGTCGAGTGCAGTACTGCAAAGCATCTGCGCTGTGGCACAGCAGGTTGAGTTCATTCCTGTCCAGAGAGGGGACCCACATGGTGAGGCAGACTTCTCCTGCCTCGCCAGCGACTCCCCTCAGCAGTCAATCTGCCTGTTCTGCTCCCTGCTCTGTCTCTGGTGAATCCCTTCACATTCCGCGCCTCTGGCCTGTCCCACTGATCTTGTATGCATAAAATAAAAACAAAAACAAAAACAAAAACAAAAAACACTTAAAAATAAATAAAACAATTTATTTTAGATTGATTTCATGAGAATTTGTTCTAATTCCATTTTTTCCAAATGGATAATCAACAGTTTTGGATGACTTGCTGAAATATCCATAGATTACCTTAGGATAGCCATTTAAGCCAAGTCATAAATCAAGGTTCCTTCAATGTGTGGATTTGATTATGGCCTTTTCATCTACTTCTACTAGTTTTTTTTTAAATCCCTATATCAGCCTTTATCCCAACTTTATTATAAATAATGTTATCTGGTAAGGGCAAATTTCCTTTTTTAAATCTTCTACATTGAATATTCTTAGCTCTTTGCTACTTCATATCAATTTCCAGTCACATTTATTGTCATATTTAATTACTAAATTAGAAAAGCACCAAATAAAAAAATGATAATCCTATCCTACAAAATAAACAAACATCCAACTGAAACTATAGATTAGTTTCTGAAGAATTGATGTATTGAAAACATTGATAGTCATTATTAACAAATGTTTTTCATATATCTCATGGTTCTAGTATATTCAAACTAATTAAATTTGTATATGCTGATTTTCTCAGACACAAGTTTATTTTAATAATTAGTTTGTAAATCATTTGTCTTTTTATACATGGACAATAATAATATCCATTTGAGTCATCCTTTTCATTTCTTTTATTTTTCCTACCATTAACTATTTCAGATGGGTTTTATTTAGTACAGTTTCAGCCTTCAAAGGACTGTCTACAGTGTTTGTTTGATGTGTTTATATATAAATATACATGCACATATATGGATATCTATGTATATTTACACACATTTGCATATACATGTATATATCATACATAAGCATAAATAAAGTCATATGCATACAGTTATAGAATTTCCCCTTTGTTTCTAGTTTTAGTTTAAATTTTTTTTAAATTATGATCAAACACTGTTATGTAATTTTTATACTTTGAATTTTTTTCTTTTAATGTGATATTAAAGTGATTGTTTACTAATAAACTGATTTGTATAAACCTAAATTTTACTTTGATGAATTTACCATTATAAATTTGATTAATTCAGTGTCCTTGTATTTTATTTTATATTTGTCCATCTGCAGAATGAATAAGAAAATTGTAGTTTTGATTTCTTAATCGATGCTTGACCAGTTTTAGTTTCATAGTTATACTGACCTTGGTCAGTTTTGCCTCTGTATACAGTAATGATCCGGTTATCTCTTTTATTCTTATGTGAGAGTCTTCAATGTTGCTTGCTATAACCATTTATTTGTTTTCTACTCTTAGGGGTATTGTGGGTTTGTGTGTATGTGTGTGTGATTCTGACTTTACTCTCAGATTTCTTAGCATTGTTTTCAGCAAAGAGGTGAGGCAAGTAATCTAGTCTTCTGTGCTACTAGAGATGGAAGTTTAAATTCATTCAACTAACTTGAATATGGCCCATTTCAATGTAATGTTTTTCTTCTTATATCAGAGGGTTTTTTCACACAGGTATTTTTATTTTATTTTAATATACACTTATATTATCTTTCATATTTGTACAATGTATCATTTCCCTATGAAATTACCACCACTGATTCATATCATAGTTTTAAATAACAATTTCTGGCAGTCATTTACTCTTTCTAGAACTACACTCCTGTCTCTTATCTACCATGGCTTTCTTTTGTTCCACTGGCTACAGATGACTCTTTTTGACACTCTTTTTCCATTAGCATATTACTGAATTTTGGATTTTATCATTCCCCTAATTGTTCTGCTCCAAAGTTTTAAATAGTCTATATGGTAATAATGCTCATATGTGTGTGTATATAGTTAGATCTATCTATCTACCTATCTACCTATCTATCTATCTATCTATAACAAAAAATAGTTTACTCCAGTAAACTGAATTACAATTGTTTTTCCAACTGCTTATGAAACATTCTCACTTGGTTGTTTTATAAGCTTCTCAAATGTATTATAGTCAAAAGAGAACTCTTGATTTTTTTTTTTATGGTTTTTCAGTTTAGGACTTTGCACATGCTTTCAGAAATTCTTTGGATTATTTCTGATCCTCAGGCCTCTTTTCATTTTATTCTGTCTTGCATATTTCTAAATAAGTTTCATGGAGGTAACATTTATATGTCTTCATTATTGCTGTTTTCCTAAGACTTGTCATAATCACAACTAATAGTGACTGGTAGATATTTATTAAACTTTTGTTGAGTGAAAGATGCTCTTGTTTTTGAAGTCTACTGCAAGTTGCAGTAAAGAGTGTTTAAGTTCTTAACTTTGACAGCAGAGTAAAAGTAGGAAAACTATAGATTTTACTAAATATGATTTTGCTTAGAAATCTAAATATTTTAAGATGCATTTCTCATCTTGTGCTGGCTCACTCCAGAGACCTATATCTTGCTTAAGATGACACTTTTAGAGTACACAGAAGTAGTATAACTTGAAATCAACTCAAGAATATTGAAAAATTTCAGTATTGCTGTGCTGGATAAACAGGAACTGTGAAAAGGGAATGGATTCCACTTCTTAATAAACCCTCTTGTGGGAAAGCACTTTCATTATGCATTTCCATCGAAGAAAAGTTTTAGAATTGACTACCAAAGATAATGTTTGTATTGCCAGATAGAAGGCAAATTCAGAAGATTTTTGTTTTTTACAGTCATGGGAAGTAATTTCACTGAAACTTAGTATTTGAGCAGATTTGAACTTTACTATTTAATTTTCTAGCACACATTAAATTTACTTCATTTGCTTAGGATCTCATCTTTTGTTTTTCAGTGTGACCAGGAAAGATAACTAATCCTTGTAAAGACTGGTTTTATTTTTTCTTTTTAAAGATTTATTTATACATACAAAGCTGGGGTGCAGGCCAGAGGTACGGGGTGAGAGGATTCACCAGAGACAGAGTTGGGAGCAGAACAGACACAGTTACTGAAATACACTGCTGAGGGGAGCAGTGGCAAGACAGGAGAGGCCTGCTGTGCCATGTGGGTCAGCAACCTGGCTAGGCTGTGGGTAGCTTCATAGTGCTGAGACTTAACCGCTTGCACCACTAGAGAGGCCCAAGTCTGGTTTTAAATTAGAGCTTTTTCAATGAACCAAGCTAGGCCAACACCTGTAAGTACTGGCTGTCGGGGAGGCTACTTTGGACCCTGGAGTTATACTGCACAGTCTACACAACTCTCAGAACAGGTCCTGATTAGCCTTTGCCAAGTTATAATTATGACTTTTCCAGTACCATCTAACCATAATAAACTCCAGAAATAAAGTGTATGATGCAACTAATACTAACACTGCCACTGTCCTCGCCAATCCATGAATTAGTTTTTGCATGTTCATCAATATATAAATTTCTTTTAACTGATTAATGTAAATCTCAATATGAAAATATACTTAACACAATAAACAAAATAAATTTACCTTCAAATTTTTTATTATATTTTCTTGAGGTAACATTAGTTTACAACAGTTTATAATTCACAAGCATAAGATCACACCCTTCAGATGTGTGTTACCACATCGTACCCACCAAGGCAACAAAAGTTCTTCACCATAGTCCACCGTGCTAACTACCCTCTCAAGTCTCCCTATTTTACCTCCCTCGAGTAGCAGTCAGATTTCCAGGGTTTGTTATGCCTTCTCTTTCTGACTTATTTCACTTAGCCTTCACCTGTTCCATCCTTGTCACAAAAGGCTAGAGTTCAGATTTTTTTTACAGCTGAGTGCTATTCTATTGTGCATCTATACTACAGCTTCCTAATTCACTCATCTGTCTTTGGAAACTTAGGTTGTTTCTATGCTTGTCTGTTATGAGTAGTGCTGTGATGAGCAGATTTTAGCACTTGTAGAAAATATACTTCTAATGCAGTGAGATAATTTTATTTCAGTTTTTAGTTTGCTAACCAGAGGTAGGAACAGGAGGAGGAGAATGAAAAGGAGGTGGGTGGTCACTTTATGAATATGCGGTACAAGTAATTCTAATGAAACTATCAAATTTATCTCTCTAGCCAAAAAAGAAGGAAAGCTACTGCTAGTAAACCATTTTTAGTGAATTCAATCCTAAATTTTAGTATATCTTGTCATATTTTTACACTCAGATATTATCTGCCATCACTAGGAATGTTTTGTTTCTCAGTGCCTGGGTCTGTGGGAATTAAAGGCAGCATAGTTATGCTGTCATCTGTTCTCAGAAGCACTGCCGTTAAAATTAGAG
Source organism: Galemys pyrenaicus (assembly GCA_019455555.1). Lineage (NCBI taxonomy): Eukaryota > Metazoa > Chordata > Mammalia > Eulipotyphla > Talpidae > Galemys > Galemys pyrenaicus. The sequence goes on from JAGFMF010011923.1 coordinate 672,010, forward strand.
GAAGGTGAAACACCACTCCATCCTCCATTATCAGTATATGTGGGTTAAATACTAATTAATATTATTCATAATTGTTCTGTAAAAATTTCAGTTATAAAGTTCTGTGGTCACAGATGCACAAGCACATCCACGGGACATGCCATGGTACGCTTTGTGGAGCAGGTTTGCAAGACAGGACACTGCTGCCCAGTGAGCAGACCTCTTGCTATTTATTAGCAATAGCCTATAAACATGATTGTCATATGGCAATGGGAGGGGAAGCAGAGTCCATAGGGTCAAAGGGCATTCATCTTCTGGGGAACAGGACTTCAAAGGGATCAAATGTGATGATTAATTTTATGTGGAATAGGGGGGACATGTTGACCACGTAACCAGGGAGAACACTCTGTGCACCTACTTGGTATGATTTCTGAGCTACTCCCAGACCATCTTGGACCCTAACTACACAATCAGTCCATGGTACCTAGGTGTCCCAGCTGCCTGTGATGTGGGCCATTGTCCTGAGGCAGTCATGCGGGAGTGCCTTAGCCAAATCTTTCACACACACATAGGGCCCAGTACACACAGGTGCAGAGGCCCTAGGTAGGAGAGAGGTCACAATAAAATAATCAGAAAATTCTACCTTATTTATGATTTTTGTTGCACAATTCAAGTTTTATTTTTCTATTATTAACATATTTTAATATAAAATTTTAAAATTTACATATATTTGACATCAATTGTAATCCCCATGTATTCCCCATCACCATCTCACCAGTGCACCATCACCTCAGTCCCTCGTGCTCCCATCTGCCCTCCACCCTTCCCCTCTTTCATCCCCATCAAGTGTCCCCAGTTTGTCTTTGTCTTTTCATTTTTGGTTTTTGTTTCCTCTTGTTGTTATTATTATTATTATTGTTTCTATTCCTTCCCTTGATCTTTATTTGGTTCCCTTATATTCCTCCTAGGAGAGGAACCATCTGGTATTTTTCTTTTGCCTTCTGACTTGCTTCGCTAAGCATAATCCCTGCCAGTTCCATCCATGTTCCTATGAATGCATCTAGTTTTTCATTTCTGATTGCTGAGTAGTATTCCATTGTGTATATGTACCACAGCTTCCCCATCCACTCATCTGTTCTTGGGCATTGAGGTTGTTTCCAGGTCTTACCTATTGTAAAGAGTGCTGCTATAAATGTAGGGGTGCAGGTATTCTTTTGAATCAGTGTATTTGTGTCTTTTGGGTATAT
>JAGFMF010011923.1:674244-700626 GCA_019455555.1 Galemys pyrenaicus
ATAAAAATTGCAATGTCATTCTTCAAAGAAATAGAAAAAAAATTGATGAAATTCATATGGAGACACAAAAAACCTCGAATAGCCAAAGCTCTCCTAACTTATTTATGATTTTTCATATAAAAAGATTTTTATTTTTTAAATATCACTGCTTATTAAAATTTCAGATGAGTTCAAGTAATCTTTTCTAATGCATCATGATCTTTGTTCAAATTTGTTCACTTCTTTGTAAGATATTGGCTAGCTACTTTGTTAACACATGCCCAGGCAGGCATTCAGTACATGAAGATAATGCTATTCTGGCTTAAAATGCTGATTAAGAAGCCACTGTCCAGTCCAGTCATGATTGTCTAGCTCATAGAGCATGCCAAGTGTGTATATTTGAATTAAATTACTTTCAGTTACGTATACACTTAAGATACATGCAGTGAACTTACTGAACCTACCAATTTACAAACTCAAATGAGAATGTAAGACTACGTTAACTAAAAAAAAAATGATGTAAAAATAAAAGATTATAGAATTTAAATAAACACTATTGTTTCCTTGTAAATGATTGTGTTAATCATGAAATAATTTGCAATAATTAATATTTCATTCCTTTTAATATGGCAACACCACAGGCTGAATTTTATTTATAATTCAACAGTGATTATATAGATTATTATTTTTAAAATTCCAAACATAATTCTCAAAGGAAATTACAGCACAATTTTTGATTTTTTAAATGCTCACAGAAGGGTGTTTATTTTAGTCAGTTGCAAAAATAACAACAAATACTTTCCATTTACGCATCTCCAAAAAATATGACCAATCTTATTGTTTATTGTCTTTTGGAATAATAACATTAATTGCAAGCATTTGATGAATAGGTGGACTCTCATTTTCATGAAATGGGACAAGGATATGACTAGCTGCTCCAAGTATTCTGTCTTTGTTGGTGAGAGCTGTTCCAAAATAATCCTACTGACAGTATTTCACACACGAGACTGTATTTGTGTGCATTGCACATACACAAACACACACAAGTGAATTTTTTCTTCAGGCATGGGAAAATAAAATGACTATATTGCTATGTGTATATTTCACAATATTTTAAACAAATATGATTTAGAATTCGATTTTGATAAATTAAGATAATAGAGATTATCATTTTTAACAACTCAAAGTACGCTGTAGGAGACATGGAAAATGACAAAAGTATGGGAAAATGTGCACAAAATTATATAACAAAATGAAACATAGAATTTTAGAGCAGAGTTTCAAGATATCCTAATTGAAGTTTTTAATTTAAAAATGAGTACATATGACATAACAGTTAACTAGTTTACAGAATTAGACACATAAAGGGTCTGGTGTACTTTAGTTCATATTTTTTTCCCTTTGTTTTCTCACCTCTGACTTACTTATTTCATGGCTCTAACCCAGTCAAGGTCTATCTCATTCCTGATGCAGTCATTCATTCAGTGTCTGTTTCTACTAGACCATAAATTCTGTGAGTCAGAATCTTATTGTATCCATCATTGTATCATCAGGGTATGTTAAATACATCTATCAGTGATACGTTATGTTTCAGTTATTTTTAAATTTTTATTGAAGTGTGTTATGATATGTCATGAATAATTAATTCTTCTATTAACTGACAACTGGGATCTTCTGAGGTTCTTGCTGTGAGGATTCAGATTGTTGTGAACGTTCTGATACAAATCTTTCTGCCTATGTATATATTTTCTCTTCAATTGAGAGAGTAAATGTCAGGAGGAGAAATTCCTGGGGTAAAAGGCAATTTTGCATTTAAATTTAAAACATATTGACATAGCTTTTTCAAAGTTTTTAAAATCATTTTACATCCTTGGAAGTAATAGTAATGTAGTACATGTTATCCAGCATTTTTTCCATTTTTATACTCTTAATTGGGTGTATAGGGGCATTTTATTGTTTTAAGTTTTATTACTGTAAAGACAAATGACAGTGACCAAGGTTTCTTACACATATTGATCACCCTTACATCTTCAGTTATTTTTTTGAAGATTTATTTATTTATTCATACAAGTTGGGGTACAGGTCAGAGGCGCAGGAGATGAGAGGATTTACCAGAGACAGAGTGGAAAGCAGAACAGGCAGATCATCTGAAACACACTGCCGAGGGGAGCTGCAGTAGAGGCAGGTAAGGTCTGCTGAGCCATGTGGGTCCCCTCCCTGGCTGGGGATTGAACTTGCACTGATGTGCTGCAAATGCTTCACAGTGTGGTGCTCAACTTGCTGCGTCACTAGGGAGGCCCCATCTTCAGTTTTTAAGTGTCTCTTCAAATGGATATTTTTAAGTCATCTCTATTTTTTGGGTGCCAAGTGGACTGAAGTCAGCCCTAAAAAAAAGGCCTGCTAAATGTGTTTCTTACCAGTGTAGTAGATTCCTTTGTTTCACTGTTTTTGTCTGATGCAATTTCAACTTAGCTTTGATAGTTGTCTAGGTCTTTATATATGCAAATGTTGCCTATAGTCTATAATCTTTACCAACATTAGGGTCAGAGGGATATAATTTACTTTGCCATTATTCAACACTTTTTTTATTGAAAGTCAATATGTGCCTGGATTTTGAAATATTATGATTTTTGGTATTTACAAAATAGAGATTTTTTGTTTTCTCTTGGCTCTTTTTTACCTTTCTTCAGTGATTTCATTGCTTTCACTGTTCCTCCTAATATTCCTGTTGCACAGGCTTCCATATATGGTCTCTATAATTCTGTGACTTTTAAAACATCACTGTAAAAGTATTTACTATACCCCCAAACATCTCCTATCTTATTCTTTAGCTTTGTATGAGTTATTGCAATGATTTCCTCCACAACTTTACTAGATTTATCTCCCTCAAATCCCTTATTGTTTCTTGGCTCAAATTCAGTGACTTGACTGGTAACCACTGTCATGTGTCCTGTCCTCTGGACTGGAGCCTTCACTCTAGACTACTGCCAGGAAACATCCTCCCATTTCTGAACTTTCTTGGGAAGCATTTTCTTGTCATAGTGGCATCTTAGATTATATCTCACTTCCTTCATCTCATTACATATATATGTGTATATATATATATATATATATATATATATATATAAAATCTCCCTAGGGCATGAAATTTCAGAATCTTTAAGCCAGAGGCAGTAGTAATCTGATAGCTTTACTCAATTTTATTTATTTTTTGTGGGGGATTAGCTCTTTTTTATTTTTTAATTTTTTATTTATATGTATTTGACATCAACTGTAATCTCCATGTATGCCCCATCACCATATCACCAGTGCACCATCATCTCAGTCCCCCATGCTCTCATCTACCCTCAACCCTCCCTCTAGCTCCTTCCCTCCAAGTGTCCCCAATTTGTCCTTATCTTTTCATTTTTGGTTTTTGTGTCTTTATTGTTATTGTTCTTATTCCTTTCCTTGATCCTTTGGTTCCTTTATATACCTCCTAGGGGGAGGAGCCAGCTGGTATTTTTCTTTTGCCTTCTGACTTACTTCGCTGAGCATAATCCCTTCCAGTTCCATCCATGTTCCTATGAATGCATCTAGTTTTTCTTTTTTGATTGCTGAATAGTATTCCATCGTGTATATGTACCATAGCTTCCTGATCCACTCATCTGTTAATCAATTTTAAAACCTGTTATCACCTCATTAATACATAATTATCCTCTCTCCAGATATTCTGGAATCCCTTTTCTATTATACTACTACTAGGATATGTGTGATATTTCACCCATAACTGTAGTCATCTTTATTAGATGCTCAATAATTATTTAAGAAATTAATTCATTTTTCAAAAAATTATTGAGTATCTATATTATGTGTTTAGAGAAATTGAGGAGAGACAAAAATCTCTGCTTTATTATAGAGTAAATGATTCTGACAGTCCCTATTCCCCCTTTGATTTGCTATTTTTAAATGTAAAAATAGCAGTAGAATTTTCTTTCTTTCTTTATCTTTTTTTAAAAATTTTATTTGTATATGCATACAGGAGCTGGGCACAGACCAGAGGTATGTGGCTGTGTGCATGTGAGAGAGGATTCACCAGAGACAGAATGGGGAGCAGAACAGGAAGATGGTCTGCATACTGCTGAGGGGAGCACTGGGCGAGGCAGGAGAAGTCTGCTGGCATGTGAGTTGCCTCCCTGGCTGGGTATTGAACTTGCGCTGCAGAGGTTGAGGATGTCCCACAGTGCAGTGTTCAACTCCTTGTACCACCAGTGAGGCCCTACCAGTAGAATTTTCTAAGATGAAGAAAGATATAATAATAAAGTTAATCACATCTCTAGATAGTTGAGAAAGTTTTATGATTTTTCTATTTAAGAGTGTTTTAGAAAATGGCTTTTGGAAAATAAAATTTTCATATTCAGATCTTAGTTTTGCTATTTCCAAGCTGTGTGATTTTGGACAAATTACTTACTATCACTTGTTTTCAGTTTTTTCTTTGCAAAGTAGATATCATAATGACTTACAAGGATTGCTTTGATGAGCATAGAGAAAGCCTATAAGGCACAGTGCTTTTTTTTTTTTTTAAGATTTTTTATTTATTTATGTGTACAAGAGCTGGGGTACAGGCCAGATCCCTGGGAGGTGAGGGGATTCACCAGAGACAGAGCAGGGAACAGAACAGGCATTTTGTCTGAAATACACTGCTGCGGGGAGCTGCTGGGGCGAGGTAGGAAAGGTCTGCTGCCCGGCTCAAATTGCAGCTCAGTAACATTTTAGTTAGTTTACTATGAATAGCATTGCAAGTAGGGTTTTGTTCATCCTCATGGATAAAAGACTAATGTTCCGATACATTAGTTATTTAAACAATTTTAACACTGTCTACAATAACAGAGATGAATTTTTAACTAAATAGTTACACTGCCATTGATGACTAATTAGAGAATAGAATGATTTTTTTTTCTTCCTAACATGAAAGGTGGAAGTATTTATATAGGAATGGAAGTCATTTTACATTTAATTACTCATTTTTTGTAAATTCTAGGTGATCGGTAAGTTCAAACATATTCTGACACTAAAACACAGTGTCCCCCAAAATGTTTGTCTTGTTTTCCATTGATGTGTTGAATTATTTGAATTGTGTGTATGTGTATGTGTGTGGTGTTGAATGTCCAAATAAACTTACCACTTAATTTCCTCCATTTCACTTAAAAGTATATTATATATCCACTATTTTTTAGACTTCAATTATTTTACAATAGTTTCAGTTTCACAACAAATTTGAAATGAAGGTAGAGGATTTCCCTACATCCCCTAACCCTGCTAGTCTCCACCATTACAGTATTTCCCATTAGAGTGGTACAGTTGTTACAGCTCATTAATATACTTGAACATCATGACAACACAAAGTCCAGTGGTTATCTTAGAGTTCATTGTTGGTGTTAAATGTTCTGTGAATATGGAAAAGATATAATGACTTGTATCTGTCATTACAGGATCCTACGAACTACTGGCATTGCTTTAAAAATGCTCTGTGCTTATCTAGATCATATTAAAATTGAAATATGTAGCGTGCTTAGTTACTATTAAGTATTATTAATGATACTATAGCCTGATAATTTCAGAAATGATATTTTTATCCCTTTAATCTTTTAATTTTAAAGTAAAATTTATTTACCTTCAGAATACATTTTATGTCTTCTGATATAACAAATATAAATGATATTTTTCTTCAAAGGTTATTTCTGATTATGTAGAAATTCTTTGGGGGGTTTTAAATCATATTAAAGAAAGAGGTGCATTATGTTACTGCTTGCTACCAATTTTTTTAGCAGAAAAGATGAGTAAGAATTGTCATCAATCTTCCTGTCCCAATAGTTCATTATAGTGTTTTTCTATTTGGTTCACTAGTAGAGATTCTACCAGTTCCCATGTATTCATTTTCAAATTGCAGCTTCACTCCTTCACACTAAATCATTTTGATGGCACTTTTTTTCCCCTTCAGAGATTAAAGAACATAACACTTGAATCAGTTTGAAGCAAATAATCCTCTTGATAAGAAGATAAAATCAGTCACAGTATTTCTCTGATTTTGGGGAGCACAACTGCATTAATTAGAATGGAGTCATTGATAGCAGCACAAGCTGATACCCAATGTAATTATATTTCCATGAATTAACAGAAGTGGATTGCCAGCACCCAGTATTCTGCTAAACATGCGTTAAGAACACTTCTTTATTTCTAGTAAGAATTTACAATAAAGATAAATAAATCATTGAGCTAGTAATGATTTCTTTTTAATTGAAGCATGATAATTATAAAATTCTTTTAGAATTTATAAATGTGTATTTTCAGAAAATGCAAAATATTGTTAAAACCATAAGATAAAACAAAATACATTAATAAATACAACATCTTATTTTTTTCTAATTATAAAAATAATCCTGAACATTGTAGTTTCAAGATGACTGATTTATGTACTGTATATTAGTGGCTAAATAAGGTGCATATTAATAATGTCCTCATGTTTTAAGACATATGATTTTATATATGCTTACTATATATTATCTTCAAATTGCATTTTACAAATTAAGCCTAAGGTTTTATATCATCTATGAAACTTATTATAGCAAATATTATTTGAATATATCCAATTCACTATCCATGATTTGATTTGTCAACACTTATACCCTATACTGTTCGTTTCTACTTTAGGAGAAAAGGAAAAACTTATTTTGGAGAAGAAATAAATGTAAATGTTCTCATAACTTCCTTTGCCCCTTCTGAAATAGAATCTAGTGATTAAAATAATTCTCTTTGGATTTTTGATGGAATCACAACTAAGCCTGTCTAACTCTTCTGCTTTCTGTAATAAGATTATTTAATGACCAATTTAATTTCTTTAACAGGGACCATACAGCTTGTCTAATTCTTCATGTGAGTTTTGGCAGATTGTGTCTTTCCAATAACTAATCCATTTCAAATTGGTTTACCCATTTGTGGACTTAGGTTTGTTTACAACAGTTCTCAATTACTTCTGCATTAATACAGTCTCTTTAATTCCACATATATGTATCCACTTCTTCTTTATGTGGTTTTGAGAAATTATAATATTTGTCTTTGCAGCTTTATAGGTAAAGGTTTTATTTCTTTATACAGGATTTCTTATAGCTTCAAAATAATATGAATGTGTAATTCCTTGCATATATTCTGTTCTTCCTTTTATACAGTTTTTAGTCTGTAATTTGGTGTCTAATATTATTTTACATTCTTCTTCTGGCACTCACATTATGCATGTTACACACTTTCTGTGTGTTTGTGTTTGCCATTGTTTTTCTTTGTTCTCTTTGCTCTTTGATTGTTGAAGTTTCTATTATTTTACCCTCTAAAAGAGTTCTTTCTTGAACTCTGTCCAATCTAATAATACATGCACTAAAGGTACTCTTATTTTTTTAGTTTTTTAATCTCTACATTTTCTTTTTGTTTATTCCTTAGGGTTTCCATCTTTCTCCTTCGATTGCTTACCCATTCTTAGATGTTGTCTGTTTCATCCATTGGAATTCTCAGCATATGCATCACAGCTGTTTTAAATTCTCTGTCTGATAATGCCAACATGCTTGGTTTGCGTGGTTGCTCTTTCTCATCAGTGGTTTCTGCCTTTTGATATCCCTTGTAGTTTCTATCTGGATAAACATATGTGATGTGCTAAATAAAAGAAACTGCTGTGAATAGGCCTTTAGTAACATGCTGGTTAGATAGGTGGGAGTGGAAGCACACCAGTCCTCTCATAAGGCTCGGCCCTTCAGTGAGAGATGTCTCTGGATTGTGAGCTGCACATGTGCCTTTAAGTCAAAAGAAGTCTTAGAGGTCCTTATGTGGAACTGGATGTCTATAGTGGATTGGAGTTTGGTATTTTCTTTCTTAGAATGCTACATCTGGTTAGAATTGGGTATTTCTGTTCCTGCAAGTCATTGAGGTTCTGATCAAATCCAGTAGTTTGATCAGTCTGATCAAACCCAGTAGTTACTAAGGAGTTTCACTGGTGGGCAGTGAAACTTACTAAGAATGGTGTACACTGGTGTATTTTAAAAATGGCTCCTTTTCCTCTTTCTCTAATCGATGTTCCTGAAGATTTCTCTCCAGTATTATGAGAACCTTCTCTGTGGAGCTCCTAAAAAGAAAAGTCAGTTATGTGTGTGCAGGGGTCCTACCTCTGACTAGGCCCCTTGGAGTTTTAATTCTTAGATACGTCTGCAGTGCACCTGCAGCAGTTTGTCAACTACAGTTCAGGTTTTCTTGCTCTGGGACAGGCTCTGGTGGAGGTTCAGCTAGTGAATTTCTGTTCTGGTTCACTTGTGATTCTCTGTAATCTGCCTGACTCTTCAGGTAGCTGTTCGGTCTGTTATCATAAGAAAAAATATGACTGTTTTAGTTCAGATTTTTTTCTTGTTGATAGGGGGAGTAGTGACATCCAGCCTTCTTACATGTACAGCTGAAAATCATGGGGGAAAGTTAATGTTTTAACTATCTAAGGCTTTCAATGGATCAATTTTTATTTTGTCTTTATAGGGGATATTCATATTTCAAAAAGTAAAGAGTAGAGTGTGATTTAGCTCTTTTATAAAAACTTGAAATTTGTATTAGAAACAAAACTGTTTCACATAATTTGCAGTCTGTATGACTTTGTAATTTATTTATTTTAAATTACATTTGATTATACCAGTCTTTTATGATTTTATTCAATAAATAATTTTATGAGCTTATTTAGCTCAGGAATAGTCTAAGTGAATATATCATATGTTTTTTAAAGATTTATTTATTTATGCATACAAGAGCTGGGGTACAGGTCAGAGTCATGGGAGGTGAGAGGATTCACCAGACAGAGTGGGGAGCAGAGCAGGCAGACTGACTGAAACACACTGCCAAGGGCAGCAGCAGTTGAGGCAGGAGAGGTCTGCTACACCACGTGGGTCCCCTCCCTGGCCGGGGATTGAACTCATGCTGCAGTTTGCTTCATAGTGCATTGCTTAACCTACTGCGCCACCAGGGAGGCCCAAAGATACCATATTTGAAAGACAAAATTGCTTGTTTTTCATTTAAATAACATATTTTTAATTGTAAATTTCCATTTGTCCTTATATTTCCTATTTCGCTATAATTTCTCCCTATTAATGGATTTTAAATGTATGTCTTTTACCCTGTAGTCCATAGTCATAATAGCTGATTAAAAACATTTATATGACAATTTCAATACTTGAGTCATCTCTTGAAATCAATGTCTCTTGGTTGATTTTTTTTTTTTTTTTGAGAATGGGTCCTTATTTTCCTCAGTTTTGGTATAGTTGTGGACATTGTAAATATTATGTTTTGTGGGCTGTGGGTTTTATAATCACTTGGAGAATGTAAAAGGCTTATTTTTGTAGACAATTAACTTTCTTGTGTTTAGATTATCTTTGTAATGGGTCAAATAGTTTTCTTCTTAATTACTTGGTCATGCTAAGTTTTGCTTGTCACATTTGAACCTATAGTTAAGGCTTAGGCTTAGCTATTTCAGGTAGTTCAAATGTCAATGGAGTTCTCAAATTCTTTATATAAGTTTCTTTCATTATTCATATGTAAAGTGATTCTGTTTGCTTTGATTTAGTATGTTATATTTTGGGTCTGTAATATTATTACGATTTTATTTTTGTGTAGAAGAATTAGCACATAGGCCAGATGTGAGGGGGTGCTGAGAAGATTCGTTAGAGACAATGGGGAGCAGAACAGGTGGATCTACTGAAATACACAGCTGAGGGGAGCAGCAGGCAAGAAAGGAGGGATCTGCTGCACCATGTGTGTTAGCTCCCTGACTGGGGATCAAACTCAGGACACGGGGTGACAGCACAGATTTCTCCTCTAGGCCCATGTTATTACAATTTTATATGGATACATTTTTGGACATTCCAAGACCCTACAGATAATCTACCAATTTGTACCAAATAGGTAATTTTAATTTTATATAGCAAGAACAATCTGTACTGACTGAGTGTGTGCAAAACATGTGTGGTTAACACATGGGAGTGAGTTTTATGGGGATTCAAACAGAAACTCTGACTTGTCAACTGCTCCTTTGTACCACTTTTCTATATACTCTGGTCTACCTGGTTTTTATGCATGGCTCCCTGATGAGAAATTTGTAGATTTTCTATCAAAGTTTTTGCTGTATATATTATCCAACTTGCAACTGACCCTTTGGTGCAAAGTAATGAGAAAATAAACAAAAACAATATCAGGAAACACCTGTGTTTGAGTTGCTTCTTCCACTCTTAACTCATGTCCATCCTCCATCTACTTCTGTTTACTTTTAGGGTCCTCAAGTAACTATTTTATTACTTTTTATATATTTAAAACTTTACAGTTATAACTAGTGAGACGGATGAGTGCTAGAATCATGTATCATTACAGGAGGAATGGCTGCTCCCATCAGACATTCAGCTTCAACAAATGCATATTTGCCTTTTTCAAAGTGACACGTTGAGAGGCTATCACACACATTTGGAAAGTAGTATGTTTGTATTATTCCTTAAGGTTTAGGATTCCTTAAGGATGGAATAGGTTTCAGGATTAGCATTCAGTAATACATTTAACACACATTAATTGGCACCAATTATGTTAATGTGCTTTGTGTCTGCCCAACTGTTTGACAGAAAGTAAGGCTGGAAAACCAGCTTTTATGTTTGCTATTTAAACTCACCCATATCTATTATTTTTGTATTTGAGCAGATGCTATCTTTTCTGAAAATTGAACAAACACATCTGTCTTAGGAAGCTGCTGATTTAAACAATAAAAAAAGTTTCTGTTAAAGCAAACATTTAAAAACAGACTCAATTCATATGCTTCTACAGCTCTCAATTACTCGTGCAACTTCTTAAACTAGAAAATGATTTCATGCAAATTATGCACTTAGGATTTTTTGTTAGTAAGAAAAGGCAGAAAATGACACATTATCTGAGTTGTCTTTAAGTGCTTATTTTTTAGTCAAACCCAAATTAATGATTAGATTTCCAAGGTTTTTTTTAATATTACTTGCTGATGCCAAAAGGTTTGGTATCCTATATATGATTACTATTGTTAAACATTTGAGCCAGCAAAATATTTTTAAAACATACAACAGTAATCTTTGTATTGATTGATTTATTCAGAGACAGTCCCTGGATGAAAATGGGGATTCAAGGTATCAATAGATGTAGGATATGATTCTATTTTAGTAATCCTTTGAACAGCATCCTGCCAAGTTTGCAACAATTTCCTCATTAATTCTTGCTTTACTTGTATGTTCCATCCCTTGTTGTGGTTGTGGGTGTGTAATTGATTTTAGTTTGTTGTAACACTGTGCTTGGGCTTCTCTATTTGCTTCATTCCTAGAAGTTTTATCTTCATTCTTATTGAATTTGAAGTTCAGGGTTCTAAAGGGAATGTATTAAGCATGAAAAAGTGGCATTTAGCATGTTTCCTAGAAATATATGTAACATAATCATCTTTTTCTATGATGATAACAATATTTTATAAAATAAATAAAAAATAAAATGTAATAGTAGTCAATACAGCTTTACAGTTTGTAAAAAACTTTTGATAAATTCCAGTTTTCCAAAAATATAACTGTGGATGATTTCCTAAGACAAATTAGATTGTTTTAGCAGGGAAGTATCTAGAAAAATATCTAGGTGTCTAAGGTCTGTATTAGTCAGGCTACTATAACAAAGTATCATAAACTGAGTTCTTAAAGAGCAGAAATCTACTGTCTTACATTTCAGGAGGCCAGAAGTGAGAGATCAGAATCAGCAGGGTTAGTTCCTTCCAAGGTCAGAAGGGATATTGTTACTTGCTGGATCAGAGACTCTGGTGGTTTCAGGACAATTATTAGCATATCTTAACTTGTAGATGTATGTCTCTGCCTGAAAAATTCCTCATGTTCACTTGCATTCTGCCTGGGACTGTGGCCAAATTTCCCTTTTTCTCAGGACATAATCATACTAGATTGGGGCATTCATTGATAATTTCATTTCAACTTGATTTAGTCTCCAGTAAGGATGCATTCAGAGGTCCTGAGGATTAGGACTTTGAGTTTTTGACATTCTTTTTTCTGGGAGATAAAAATCAACTGAGAGTAGTATGTGAATTTCAAAATAGTGCTGAAAATCAGCAAGTCTGAAAGCTAGCGAAAATCATTCCCTTGATTTTGTATATTTAGTTTATTTTCAAGACTATAAAAACCTAATTTTCTTTGTTTCTGTTTAATCCCCACTTTTTAAAGAGATTTCCCCCCCTACAATAGACACTTGCCTAAATGAAGTCCAGAGACACTCCAGTGAAGTTGTAGGAAAGAAAGGGCAAGGCTTACACTTCTGAAGGTTGTGATTCACAAAGCAAATATTCATTTATTGATGCTTTGAAACTTTATACCACAGGGCCAGAAATTGAATTTTCTAATTGTGAGCTGAGTCAACACCCCTGCTTATTCTTACTGTTAAAAATGATAATAATGAAAGTCCTGAAGCCCTGAAGCTATTTTTCTGAACCTCAAGTTTGTTTGTTTTTTTAAATTTATTTATTTATGCATATAAACACCTGGGTAAAGGCCAGAGGTGTGAGGGTGGTGTGAGGATACACCAGAGACAGAGTGGGGAGCAGAACAGGCAGATCAACAGAAGTACACTGCTGAGGGGAGCAGCAGGCACAGGAGGAGAGGTCTGCTGTGCCATGTGGGCCACTCCCCTCTCTGGTGGCAGGGACTGAACTGGTGCTGCAGTGGCTGCAGTTTGCTCCATAGTGCGCTGCTTAACCCAGAGTCACCGGGGAGCCCCTGAACCTCAAGTTTTGCTGTCTAACAGACTCATGTCTAGAGAACTTAAACATTTGAAAAGAGATTATTAAGAAAATACAGATTTGATAATATTTTATGTATAGCAAAAGTCAAGGAAACCATGCATGTGCTCCACAGATATAAACCAGCGTAGCGCACATATTGAGAACTGAACTAGAATTTAAGGCACTAACCAGAAAAGGAGAAGCAGAACTTAGATTCTGAATCTAACTTTAGATAATATCCTGCTAAACTTTAAATACAAGTTTATACAGTATAAAGTTCACATTATTCAGGATTATGTGATGATGTAACATTATTTGATATAAAAAAGTAGGATTATAGAATACAATCTCCAGGGAGAATATGTCAGTATATAGTTGCTCCAGTGTTCAAACTAGCACAGTCTGTTAATTAACAATATATCGATGTTGTTATATAAAGGAAATAAAGGAAAACACCCGAAATCAATGAACATATCTAATAAGTTTATCAATAATAGCTTACTTTTTATAATTATAAATGTTCCAATTAATACATAAAAATCCTCCAACTGGGTATAAGAATACGATCTCACTATCTTGCCTACAAAAGGAAAGATTGTCCATAAAAATATACAACAGTGTTTTAATGACAAAGCTTTTTCAAGAACAAAGGGATATTTGCAGAATCTAAATGATAAGGAATATATAAGTATTTGTGTATACAAGTCTGAAGACATGGTAGAATAGTTAAGTTCATTATTCAAGTTCAATAAAATGACAAACTAAGTAAATCTAAAAGATCGGAATGATACTGGAAATTCCTTGATTTAGCTGTCATTTTTAGAACAATATAGTCAGTAACAGGAGAATACATATTCTTTTGAAATTCTCATTGTATGTTCACCAGAACAGACCATATGCCTATAGTCCACAAGTCACAAGATAGGTTCTATAAATTTAAAAGTTTTGAAAACATACAATATTTTCTTAAAACAATGAAATTAAATTACAAATCAACTGAATAGGAAAATTCAAGTATGTGAAAATTAAATAACATATTTTTACAAATTCACAGGAAAAATGAAATCAAAGTTCAAAACAAAATGAAAAATTTTTGAAGGACAGCCAAAAAAATGTCATTTATCAGCATTCCTGGGATATAGGCAAGATAGTTCTTGGGGGGAACACTTAAAAATTATCTTTAACGTTTCTAAAACCGGGGACCTAAATATCTATAATGCACAAGTAGTAAAAGAAGATCAAAGTGGACCCATATAACTAAAGGAAATGAGTAGAAAATCAATAAAACCAAAGCAGACAAAAATAGGGAAATTTAACAAAGGCAAGAGCGGGATTTTTGCAAATAAAAAAAATTACATATTCCTAAAATAACTTGACTAAATAATCAAGAATAGAACACCAATCAACAACATCCTCAATAAAAGGCAAAGTTACCTCAAAAGGAAAAATAAGTTTAAAATTATTATGAAAATAGTTTTGACTTCAAAAGCTGGGCAAACTGAAAATCAGTGCTATTGAGGTCAGCTGTCAATGTAATCTATTTCCATTACAAATTTGTCTTTAGTCTTTGAGTCTTTTAATATACTCCTATGATTCACATGGGTAGGTATAGTGTTTTTCCCTTCATATTTTATTAAATTTTTGAATTTTTTTTTATTGGATTCATTTTGGTTTACATGGTGGAAGTATAGGGTCCCCCTTTAGGAGCTGTTGCTGTGGTGCGTCCACCACTGACCCGCTGTTCACGGGGCGGACTCTTGTGCTCTTTCCTTCTTTGTTCTGGTCTCTTCCCTCTCCCACTCCCTCTTTTGGTTCTTTCCACAGTCAGCCTCCAAGTGTTGTTTTTTGGTTTTATCTAACCCTTTTAGTTTAAATTTTTTTTTAGAAACTATTTATTTATTTTTTATTTATTTATACAGGTCAGAGGTGTGTGTGGGTGGGGGGAGGGGGCGGTTGTGAGGTTTCACCAGAGACAGAGTGGGGAGCAGAACAGGCAGACTGACTGAAATACACTGCTTAGGGGAGCAGCGGGTGAGGCAGGAGGGGTCTGCTGCGCCACATGTTTCTCCTCCCTGGCAGGGGATCAAACTTGTGCTGCAGTGGCTGTGGATGCTTCATAGTGCTGTACTTAACCCCTTGCACCACCAGGGAGGCCCCTAGTTTTTTAAATTTTCTTCAAAACATTGGAGGCTATTCTTGGCTTTCATGTTTATTTTCCATTTTCTTATTTTTGAGCCATTTATGTTATTGCATTTTTCTTCATTAAGATAACATTTATTTATAAAGCTAACTTGATTATATAGGATGCCAGCTCTTCAGATGTATGTCACCAAGGCACCCATAGAAATCCTTACTCACTATTTTACAAATAGTGCCCTTACCATCATTTATTTTCTTCTAAATGCTAAATAAGCCAGTCAGTAGAGTTTCTCAATATTTTGAAATTCATATTTCATCTTTTAATCTATTTCCTCTGTAGTATTTTGCATAATCTCTTCATACCTATATTTCCAGCTTCAGTCAGAAACATTTTGCTGTTTAGAAAATGAAATTGTAATTTCAATTATTTTTTATTTAGATACATCTGTTTCTCACCTCTAACTCACCAATTTAATAGCATTTTTTTACTTGTAACATTTAAAATATTCTTATTTAATTTTGAAGATAGTAGTGTTTTTTTTTTTTTTTTCATTTAACATTCTATAAATTGGGCTTTTTTCCATAGCTACTGTTGATTTTGCTGATGATTATGGGTCACATTCATGAATATTTAGTAATTTGTTATTGCTCATATTCCATTAAAGCTTACTTCTGGTGCTTTTTTAAGTCTTAGTTCTAAAAATTTCCTCTCCAGAGAATCTTTGTATTTGCTTCTTTCAGTGGTATAGGATGCTATTATTTTTTTTTTTACTATGTTTAGATTCTATTTCAAATGGGGTTTGTAAGATAAGTGGAAGTATACATTTTACCCTAAAATTGATTATATTGTGACACTGATTATGTACTCAGAAATATTTTCTAATGTTTATTTTTCATCATTGTTGATTGTAGAAATCAACATTTATTGTGAGATTTGGAGGATTTATTACTGTTTTCTCTCTGTAATGCAATTTATTTATTAAAAAGTATAAATATACTTACATGAATATATCAACTGCATATCTTACAATTCTTATCCATTTAAAATGGCTTGTTAGCTTATAATATTAAGTACATCCACATCATTTTATGTTTGCATGAAAATGTTAATATTTATTTAGGAATAATACCAACATTAAAGTATAAATAAACTTTTGAAATGTCTATCTTCCGTCTATGAAATCTACTTACTCCAACGCCCTGTATCTTCTCCCTGTCTAAATAAATATTACTGGAGGAGGGGGAGATCAGAATCCCTAACTCTTCTTCTCTCTCTATCTGGAATAAACTCCCCAGATGCAAATCTGATGTATTTTTACTTATGCATTTCTCAGGCAAAATGAAATCCTAAAGAAAAAGTGCTACATTGGTGAATTGATTTTTTTATTAAAGATTTATTTATTTATGCATACAAACACTGAGGTACAGGCCAGAGGTGCAGGGGGTGGAGGATCTTCCAGAGATAGAGTGGGGAACAAAACAGACAGATCGATTGAAACACACTGTTGATGGGAACAGTGGGAGAGGCAGATGAGGTCTGCTGTGCCATGTGGGTTCCCTCCCTGGCCGGGGATTGAACTTGTGCTGTGGTGGCTGTGGTTTGCTTCATAGTGCGTTGCTCAACCCATTGTGTCACCAGGGAGGCCCTACATTGGTGAATTGATATAAGTGAGAGATGGACAGAATTATTTTCAGTAGGCATGTGGTTTCAAAGCAGCATTTAGAGAATATTTAGTGAAATCAACACTTCAAATTTCAAGCAAATACTTAATAACAATAGTCTAAATATAAAGCATTAGGCTACATCTTTGATTTGTTTGCTGTGTAACAAAATGTAGCTCCCATTTCATCCATTTTTGGCTTATCCCTTATTATTTTATTAAATGTGTCCTGAGAGTAGAAAGCTGTAAAAATTGTCCTTAAACCAAAATAACAAAGTAGTTCTTTCCAAAAAGATAAAGCCAACCCTGTAGCCCAATTATTCCCACGAGTGTCAAGATAATTTTATACTACAGACTAAGCAAAAGAAAGAGACTAAACAACTCAAAACGGAAATGACTGCTTTGGCAGCGTGTTATTCCATGCTGGTAGAGCATAGCTCATCCTTGGGGACTATGATTTTTAAAAAAATATTTATTTACATATAATATGCATTAGATCATTGTTCATTTTCTGAACAATTTCTGAACATTTTCTGAACATTTTCTTCTCTCAAGTGTATTGCTCTTAAAATTGCCACCACCAATTCACCTTTGAACCATTACCATATTCCCTTGTGCTCTCCCCTCCCCTATTTTGATCCCTCTTCCTTCTCCTCCCCTGAAGAATGTCTCTGATTTATAGTTGCCTGCTAATTTTTTATTGTTTTTTTCCCTGACCCCATATTGGTTTCCCCTATATCCCTGCTATAAGTGAAATCAATGTTTTTCTTTTTCTTTCTGGCTTATTTCACTGAGCATAATCCCTTACAGTTCCATCTATGTTGCTGTGATTGGCATGAGTTTACCTTTGATTGCTGAATAGTACTCCATTGTGTGTATATAGCACCTCTTCTTGATCCAATTATCTATATTGGGGCATTCGCATTGTTTCTATATCTTTGAATTATAATCTCACTCTAAATAATGCTGCAGTAAACAAGGGGTGCAGGTATCCTTTTGAATTAATGTTTTTGTGTTCTTTGGGTCGATTCCTAGGAGTGGAATTGCTAGGTCATATGGAAGTTCCATTTTTAGTAGTTTGGAGAACCTCTACACAGCTTTCTATAGTGACTGGACCAGTTTGCATTCCCACCAGCAGTAGAGTAGAGAACTATACATTTTAAAAGATTGTGCCATTCTTTCCCTAAGTATATTTTTAGCACTCCAGAATATAAACAGTAAATCTCAATATATCTCAAAACCAGGAAGTTCACGAGAAAGTGACGTTCTCTGTTCCTCTCATTCTACTGTGTTGTGTATCTAACCCAGGATCCTGAAGGTACTGTATTTTTTTTTTGGGGGGGGGGAAAGAGGGGCTACATTATACTAGATACTCCTTGAATTATTTATCCATCTCAGAGTAGCTTCTTTGTATGTGTAGAATTGTTCTTTGTTTTCATTGGCACCAACTTCAGATTTAATATTCATTGATACTGAAAATTGATAGCTGAAAGGCAAATAATGTTGCAAGGTAATATTTACCAAATATCTAAACAAATGCCAGTCACTGTACTAAATGCTTCATGTTCAATAAATGTAATTTCAGCAGGATCTGGCAGTAGCACTGTTCTATTAGTAAGATACATACTAACTTTGTCTTCATTGCCATATAGTGACCTTGGAACAAGTGTGCTAATGATTATCTGACCAACTTCAAAGTGTATAATCCTCATGATTACAGTATTAATTTTTGTTGCCATGCATTTTCTTCATTAGAAGCAACAACAGGAGTTAATTAAAAATACATTTTCCTAGCATTCATCAGACACCAACAATTTTAAACTCTAAATATATTCAGGAAGTATAAATCTTGATCTAATGAGAATCCTAGGTGATTATAATACTGATTCATAATAAGGTAAGTAGGTTCTAGGTGTAATGTGCAGGAATTCAAAGCCAAGAAGGGAAGCCAACATGGAGAATATGTGAAAAATAAAAACAATGTTTATTTGCACACAGATCCATAAAAGAAGTCTTTGAGGGTTTTTGTTTCTGCTAAAAAGTTCATGCCTTGGCTATATCCAGCACAAATTAAATCTGGACTTGCGCATCAGGACTGTTAAATTGCTCTGCAGAGAATTTTTAATGAGAAGCCAGGTTTTTCACTACCATACAACTCTTAACTACTTTTAGAAGTTTCTTTGATTAAATGTCTTTCAAAAGCATTTAAATCAACCCCTCTGATTTTCTCTGTTTTATGTAGGTGGGCTATGAAATGCTTTAGAGAGTACCACCTGCCTTTCCCTTTAAGGCTTAATTGACAATCACACATAATCACACAAATATGATAATCTTCCTGGTCTTCAGCAAAATAATATCAGTTTAATTGTGGGAAATTCATGGACTTTATTTTCTTATCTGACTTAGATTTATGAAAACAAATTATTTTTAACTGTTGTTTTCTAATAAAAACTTCCCCCATAAACCCTTGTCATTGCTTAAGTGCCTAAAATAGTATATTTTCAAATTGAATATTCATTTTTATAACCAAACATAGATCTTTAAATTTTAGGGAGAATCAAGATTAATCAACACAGCAAAACTACTATTGCTTTGAAGTCAATTCACGTGCCTTCTGATAGAAATGTATATATTCATGGCTTGTAATGAGCCATCCAGCTAAACTGCAATTTATTAAAATGTTTTATTTCATTTCTTTAGAATATTTAATACTATTGCCTAGCTTGGAAATTATGTATCTTAATCATTATGGAAGGAGTAAGATAGTAAAATGCACTTTTGAAAATTATAATTTTGTTTGACAACTCTGTTAAAGCATACAAAATAAGTAAACCAGTGTGTAACCAATGGTTCAAAATAAGTGGGATCTACTTATTGACACTTGAAAATGTGACAGTTACTCTCCTTTTTAGAAAAGAGTTTTCTTTTTAAAAAACTGCTAGAAATCTTAAGGAACTATAAATGTCCTTCTTGATGAATATGTACTTAACCACACAATGAAATATAATTACAAATTATATATTTTTTTCTCTTAACCTAGAATGTGTGCTTAACCTAGAATACCTGCAACCTATTTTTCTAAATACATTTTATTGCCAGATTCGCTATAATTTTAATACTGTAAAATAAATATACTGAGTATTGAATCTTAAAGTATTGATATGTCAGAATGACCTGCTTCCAGAAAAGTCATATGGCTTTTTATGGCATTATTGAGCCTGTTTCATATATGGCTGTGTGTAGTCACTCCCTATAGAAAAATCAGTCTTTCTCCATAGACCGTTATCATTATCCCAGAGAGACAACTCATAGTAAATGCTACTCTGCATCTCATCAGTAATTTTGAACTCGGTTTAGATCAAGGACCAAAGTTATCTGCTGATTTGAATTTCCCCCCCAAGTGATACATGAAATTCTGTGTGATAAAATTGCAGTTGTTGCTACTTTCACATAAGTAGCTAGTAGCTTACTTTGAAGGGTAAAAGTGGCAACAAAACACATCCTCAGAGTTCAAGATGACATCAGAATCAGTTTTGAAATTTGTTAATCAGAACTGTTTATCAAGGATGTAATTTAAAACTAGATTTAAAAGCAAATAAAATGCCTTAGCATCTTTCTAGGAAAGTATTAATTAAGTTAGCATTCAAATATTTTTCACTGTTTTCTGTAATGCTATTTGTGGTTTGAGTTCTCTTCACTTAGTTTCAAAATAATTAAATAGCAGCTGATGTATTTGTCTGTTTTGCATCTGATCTTTTTTGCTAATTCCAAGAAAAATTAATTGTTGGACATAAAACTGATTTAGCAACACCTTTTTAATGTATCACCTGTCATTATATATTGGTATATATTTTCCTGGAAAATAGAAGTATATTATCTTTTTCCAGCTTTATGTAGATACATTTGGCATACAAATCTGTAAGTGTAAGGTATTCAATGTGATGGTTTGATATATATGTATATATATGGAAATAATACCACAATAATAAGGCTAGTCATCAATCATTCACATCATATAGCATTTTGCTTATTGATAACCTTTAAATTCTACTGTTTTATCAATTTAAAAATAGCTAACAGAGCATACGTAACAATAGTCACCATTCCAACATTATAGCCCTAGAATTTATCTGTCTTATAACTGGAACTTCACTCCCTTTGACCAAATTCCCATATTCCCCCACCTGCTCTCTGATCTTGGCAGCCTTCAATATAATAATAATTCCTAATTTTGTTAAGTAGTCATCTGAAAAGTATATACAATTTTTACAGTTATTGAGATGTACTATGTGTTCTACAGCAAGTCAATTTTCAGGTTCTAGATTTTTATATTTATCAGTCAGATACATCCAATTAATCATATTACAAATTTCTATCTTAATTGTACTAATGGATTACAAGTTGTATTGTATATTACCAATGATTTATCAGGAAAGTTATTTGCTAATATATTTTAAATACATTGGAAGCACTTAATTTCATTGTTGGTTTCATCTATGTTTTACTCATATCTTATTATTTTGATGAAAATAATGGTCTGTTTTATAAGTTTTCTTTTCTCATATAATAAACAATGCCAATCCTTTATTTACTGCAAGATTTTGTTCAGACAGTTCGAACTGGTGTCAATTGAGAAGGGAATATTCTGGGGCCTTCCTGGTGGCAGAGTGGGTTAAGCAAGGCACTATGAAGCAAACTGCAGCCACTGCAGCACGAGTTTGATCCCTGCCTCCGGCCAGGGAGGGGACCCACATGGTGTTGCAACACGGCGTTGCAGACCTCTCCTGCTGTGCCCGCTGTTGCCCTCAGCAGTGTGTTTCAGTCAATCTGTCTGTTCCGCTCCTCGTTCTTGTCCAGTGAATCCTCTCACCTCCCGCGATTCTGGCCTGTACCCCCAGCTCTTGTATGCATAAATAAATAAATCTTTAAAAAAAAAAGGGAATATTCAGAGGTCCCAGATGACTTCATTTAGGCTTCTGTTCCCAAATACCAAATTAGCTTGAAATTGTCAAGTTTTGTTGTTTTGGGTAACTTCATCCAGAAGTTTGGTGTCATCTTACTACTTCTTAGGATCTTTCATCTTTCAAGAGACTTTCAGATCTAGCCATTGTGTTTTAAATAAGTTGGAGCTGGCATTACATCATTTCTACATTCTGTTGTTCCGAAAGTATCTGAAGACAGTTTTGGATACAACAGAAGGGGAGAGGGACTCCAATAAAATGGCAGTAGCTTCTTGGTTGATATGTGATGTGATATCCTCTGGGAAGGAGGGAAGATATTTTGGCTACATTTATGTTAATACATTAGTTTTCTTTGCTTACATCTTTTAGTCCTTTGACTATTTTTTAAATCTTTAGGCTTTCTCATTCCCATTATTCTGTTTTAGATTAGTATCTTCAAAATCAGGTGAGATTGCATAGTGGTATCAGCCAAACTAAAAAAAAAAAAAACCAAAAAAGTATATTTATTAACATATTTTAATACAGTTATGCAATTTAAATTTTTCCAACTTTAGATGTTGTCTGTCATTGTTTGTTGTATTGTTTTGTCATCTCTTAAGTATCCAGGCTTTGTACAACCTTTTTTTTTTATTAATTATATTTGACATCATTCGTAGTCCCCAGGGAGTACCCACCACCATTTCACCCATGCACCATCACCTCAGTCCCTTGTGCGCCTTCTGACCTCTTCCCCGTCTTTGCCCTCCCCCCCTCCCCCTCCCCCCCCCCCCCCNCCACCACCATTTCACCCATGCACCATCACCTCAGTCCCTTGTGCGCCTTCTGACCTCTTCCCCGTCTTTGCCCTCCCCTCATCCCCTTCCCCCCCCCCCATGGTCCCTTTGGTTTATCTTGGCTTTTTGGTCTTGTTGAGTTTTTTGTTTACTTTTGGTTATAATTGCCCATTTCCTTGAGCTTATTCTTTGTTGTTGCTGTTGTTCTTTCATATTCCTCCTAATAGTGAAGCCATCCGATATTTTTCCTCTTACCTTCTGACTTGTTTCACTGAGTATAATTCCTTCTAGTTCCATCCATGTTTCTATAAATGTCCCTAGGTTCTCATTTCTGATTGCTGAATAATATTCCATTGTGTATATGTACCACATCTTCTTGATCCAGTCATCTACTTTTGGGCTTTTGGGTTCTCAACAATGCCTTCAAGGTGGCAGTCCCCAAAGCAATAAAAATGAGAGAGAAGATAAATAGGTGGGACTACATCAAGATAAAAAGCTTCTGTACAGCAAAGGAAACATTAAACAGAACAAAAAGAAACCCCACTGAATGAGAGAAAATCTTTGCGCTCCACACAACAGACAAGGGCCTGATCACAAACATATACAAAGAACTCACAAGACTCAAGAAAAATAAAGTAAAAAAACCAATCAAAAAATGGGCAGAAGAACTTAAAAGACACTTCTCCAAAGAGGACATACACATGGCCAATAGATACATGAGAAAATGCTCAACATCCCTCATAATCAGGGAAATGCAAATCAAGACCACAATGAGGTACCACCTCACACCTGTAAGAATGGCACACATTAAAAAAACCAACAACACCAAATGCTGGCGAGGATGTGGAGAAAAACGAACCCTGGTATACTGCTGGTGGGTATGCAAGCTAATCCAACCATTATGGAAGGCCTTATGGAGGTTCCTCAGTCTACTAGAAATGGAACTACCATATGATCCAGCAATCCCACTCCTAGGAATCTACCCAAAGGACACAAAAACACTGATCCAAAAGAGCACCTGTACTCCTATGTTTATCGCAGTACTATTTGTAATTGGTAAGACCTGTATAACCTTTTTAAAATGATATACTTCAACACTAATTTAAGAAGTAAATAGCTTTTTGTTTCCTACATGAGTAGTTAAAAAAATAGACTATGTCTTCAGTAATATCATATTTCTAGTTTTTAATTTGCCTTTTTAATATTTTCCTTTTACTATTAAATTATTCACTAAAGTACTGCCAAGTAGCTTTAAATAGTATTTTGTACTGGAGGTTATAATTGTTAATCTTTTCAACAGAAATATAGACTATGTTTTTATACTTTTTAATCATATAAGGCATTATGCATACATGCCTTTTATGAGTAACAAATGAAAATGCTGCATTTTCACTTTACTTATTAAATTTACTATTAATAATTACTATTTCACAATGAGGAAATTAATGAATACAGAAGTTAAACATTAGTGTCTTATTATGTAACCAGTAAGGACAACTAGTATTCTACCCAGATATTATGTTTAATATCTCTATAGAAATAATAGTTAATAAATTCAATATTCCCACAAATTTAGAATAATGATATTAGTTCCAGGTTAAAAGTACTTTTTACAATTAAAGCAAAATATTTTCTTCAAAGGAAATTACTACTTATGAGTCAAGTTAGAAATAGAAAACCTTAGTTAGTTTAGGAATTCTCTATTTAGAGATATCTGGAAATTATACTAATTTTAAGTCACAGAGTATTACACAACTATATTGATATATATGACTACCTAATTTTTACTGTATATTTTAAATTAATATATATCAATTTTTAGCAATATTTTAAATTGGTGCAGTTATGTATCGTTTGGCAATATATGAACCATACATAAATCTTTAAAAATGAGTGCATTTGTTTTCATTCTGGTATCATTTTGTGCTTCCTGATTTTCTAGTCCTTTCATTTTGATCTTTTTACCATGAAAAAGATTTTGTCATGGAAGATTTTTTTATGTTTCATGTTTTCTATTCTCTTTGTGTGCTATTCAATTTCTTTTTGAACTCTTCCTTTTCTGTGTTCTAAAATGTTGAGAATTCTGTCACAAGTTTATGCTATTTTTAAAAATCTCAGTGTTTACATTTATAGTTGCAAGGAGAATATCTTTCTGTTTATTGACTTTGATATTAAAGAATGGAACTTCTATGTTTATTTTATTGTTATTTTTTCCTTCTTTGTATTTAGTTTTATTACTCTGAATGGATATGTCCCAAGAGTTCTGTAAGGTGACTTTACATAGATTATCTCCTATCTATCACTTTATTTCCTTATGTTTTGCAGCAGCTCATCCTGATGATCAAACACTGATAGAGTAAATAAGTGCAAACAGTTTTTGTGAAATTAAGTAGAAAATGGGTATATCTGAGTTTTAAAAAACATTTACATTCATTGTGTTTTTTATTTTACTTTGTAGAGTTAAGTGAATAATGGAGTAACAGAAAGCTCAAAGGCTTCTCTCAGAATAAAATCTTGTTACTTTATATGTTAAATTGGATAAGCTTTATATGCCTGACAAAATATTAGATTGACTGGCTTTTGTTAGCACAAGATACATGTTAAATCTTCTGAAGACATTTTCATTGCTGGCTGATGTAGTCATCTTTCCTAAAAAGTATAACGTCTAGTAAAAGTATAACATCTAGTAGCAGCCTTGGTTTATTTTTTTTAATAGTGCCTCATGTACAAATGAGATGAATTCTTACTTTGCAATGCAAACAAAATTATACTTTTTGACAAGTTAGCCTACCTATGCATTAGAAATTACAAAGGTAATTGAAAATATCACAAATGGCGATTCTAAGACAATGAAACATATTTATTCAGGCTCTGTTTAGATTATTTTTGGAGGTTGGGATTATAGAAGAGTTGAAACTTTTACTTGAAATAGTTTATACATATTCAATTATAGAAGAGTCAAGTATATTAGAATTAAGAAAGAAGTACAGAATCTTCACTAGGAAAAAGATGATGTATGAATAGCTATTTGGCAAAAGGGACTTTTGATCTAGATTTCTAAAGAAAATGCTCAAAATTGCATTAATTTAGTGATGGGCAACTTCTTTCTAAGGGAGCAGAAATCGGGGCTTCCTGGTGGCACAGTGGGTTAAGCAATGCACTATGAAGCAAACTGCAGCCACTGCAGCACGAGTTCAATCACTGCCGCCCGCCAGTGAGGGGACCCACCTGGCATAGCAGAACTCTCCTGCCTTGCCCGCTGCCAGTATGTTTCAGTCAGTCTGCCTGTTCTGTTCCCTACTCTGCCTCTGGTGAATCCTCTCACCTCCCTGGACTCTGACTTGTACCTCAGCTCTTGTATGCATAAATAAATAAAATCTTAAAGAAAAAAAAAGAGCAAAAATCATTGAAATACTGAATGTACATCAAATTTTATTTTAGATGTAATCTGTTCTGAAACTAGTCATTTATGTAATCTATTACATTTATTACTTTAGTAATTCCAAATTACTGAAAGGTTTATTTGTTGGGGTAGTAATTATGGTTGTGCTATTAAAAATTGACAAATATTATTTAGATTTTAGTTAAGTAGCATGCATTGAAGTTAAGGATAGAACAAGATATTGTCAACATGACTTGGGTTTACCTTTGATTACTATCATTAAACCAGATAATATGTTTCTACCTAATGTGTAAATGCATCTTATTCAAGCTTAAAAGGCAAAACAGTAAGTTTTAAATTTTTCATTGGCAAGGAAATTCATATTTACTACATACCAGGTTATATATAACATAAATAAAACATAAATATATAACACTCACTATAAATATACATTACTGTAAAATGTGTATGTCACTGAAAAAAAACTTAATTGTAGCTTGGATAATAAAATAGATACAGCACATAAGTAAGATAGATAAGTTGGAAGGCCACATAAGTAATTTTATTTTCCTTTTTTTTATTAAAATATTTTAAAATTTACATATACTTGCCATTAATTGTAATCCCCATGTATTCCCCATCACCATCTCACCAGTGCACCATC
>JAGFMF010011923.1:700676-717072 GCA_019455555.1 Galemys pyrenaicus
CTTCCCGATCCACTCATCTGTTTTTGGGCATTTAGGTTGTTTCCAGGTCTTACCTATTGTAAAGAGTGCTTCTATAAACATAGGGGTGCAGGTATTCTTCATATGGAGACTCAAAAGACCTCGAATAGCCAAAGCTCTCCTGACAAAAAAGGAAGTGGAGGGATCACACTTCCTGACTTCAAACTTTACTACAAAGCCACAATCATAAAAACAGCATGGTACTGGAACAAAAACAGACACATAAGTAATTAATGAATGATGCAACAAAAATATCAATCAAGGAAAAATGAATGAAAAAACATAGCATTAACAAAATCAATCCATAAACATTTATTTCTGCACTTTCTTGTAGTTCCATTAATATACTTTTCTTGTAACAATTTGATCTTGTAACAATCTGATTAACAGAAGGTTTAGTATCTAGCAAGATAAATATCATTATTTTACTCTTCACGAGATTTTCCGCATTATAATTTGATACTGTAAAACAATAGAAATATTTTAAGTCATGAATATGCATATATATACAAAAGTAATAGCAAAATTCCTTAAGGTAAAGAAAATAAATAAGATACTGACATCTGCAAATCAATGGTAAAAATAAATGATTATTTAGTAGCCATCAAGTAATTGTATCCAAAAACAAAAATACAAAGAGATAGTTATTTCATTATCTTGGTAGTTCTTTTCATATTTTTACAGGGACCATAGAGCACAATATGAAAAGCATCCTGTGCTGTAACAACTTCAGACACAAATTGCTGGTTTCAAATACATTATTTTAAATACCTCATAGGTATTACACATGGGTACATTAAAAGAACATATTTATATGTACATTTATGTGCATATAAACATTTATACTTATACATACATTTTATGTGCACACACACAAATTCCTGAAGTACTGAAATATTCTTTTAAATTCTATTCCTGTAATAGTGTCATCCCAGGAAAAGGGGAAGTTCCAAAATTCTGGTTCCGCCCTAAGTGGGTGGAGCTAAGGAGAAAAAAACATTTCTGCAGAAAAAAGAAAAAAAGATGGAAAACAGCAAGGAGACCTGGGGGAGGCACGTGGAGCAAAGGGACATGTAAAGAAACTGTGCTTGCTTTTTAGTCTTAAACTGGTTGAAACAGATGTGGGTGAGAAACCCTTGGAAAAGTTAACAATGGCAGCTGCCATCTTAATTTTAATTTTGCTCTTTTCCTCCCAAATTTGTCTGACTCTTTCTAACCCTTTTTTATGGGTCTCTACTAAAAGGTCCTTTAAATGTGTAGCAAGTTTTTGAGCCTTGCTTTGGGCCAATCCTATTTGGCTAAACTTTTACCCTCAAGAAAATAGGTAACTTTAAATGCTTAACTTAGTAACTATATTCTTTGTTCTTTCTTTATTGTACCCTAATTGTATTAAAGTTCCTTTCCATTAAAAGTTTTATGTGTTTGTCTTAATGGGGAGAGGGCAGGCTTGGAGGTTCTGGGTGCTCCTCTCCCTGCCCTGTAACATTCCTACTTCAAAATTACATTCAATATCATGATGATCTCATTTCTGTTATACTGATGTTACATTTAATTTATATTAATCAATTTACCCCTTCTAAGAACCAGTTCTTGGTTTCATTGATGTTTTCTATAACCTTTGTTTCCTGTTTCCTTCTTTAATTACTTCCTTTTACTCATTTTTAGTTACTGCACAGTAATTCCTAAAAGCAAAGGAAATAATCTAAATTCAACAATACAATTAAGTAATTAAAGCTTATCATTTTCATCAGTTCATACAGCATTATGCAATTCATTGTTGTTCTTGAACCTATTTTTATGTAATTTCTGATACAGTTCAGTTTTATGATCTTACATTTATCAGATACCTGTGTTCTGGAACACTTGTTAAAGCCTCTTCCATGAATCCCTGAGATGAAACACATTTGCAAAAGAAAACAACTGCTATGAGTTATGAAATGTGTTTAAATTGTTATGGTTAAATATCTGATTTAAATTTGATACAATGAAATTGTCAAGAAAATTTGTTTATTTCTATGACATATAAAAATAAGTCAAATTAAAATTAATACCATTCTGCCCATGCATCATATTTATGGGTATTTTATATAGTTTTTAGGATTACGTAATATTTCCAAATTAATATAAAGAAGCTTTAGCATCACTGGTGTTTGATAATGTTCCCCATGCAATTCAACTACCTAGTTACTTTAATATCTCTTGAGAAGAGTTCTTCCGAGATGTTTCAGGGCTCTTTGGAAAATCTCACAATATGATATAAAAAAATATTTCATTTAGATTTATACTTAGGGAAATTTGTCAGAAACATCAAGAGGTGTGTGTACTTGACTAAATGTCATAGATCATGATGACAATTTTGAGCAAAATTTAGCTCTTAATACGTTTACTTAAAAACTTATGTACAATAACACAATAGTAGCTAATCTAAAATGTTAGACTAATCTGACATCTCATTGTGATTTAGATTTGCATTTCTATGAGGATAAGTGATGCAACATTTTGCAGAATTTACTATGGTGAAAGACAATGGGTGCTGTTGTAGTAGAAGTGCTACAGAAACTCTCCTTTGAAATCTCACACTGTCAAATCACTAGCAAGGATATAAAACAATGGTACTTCAATATAAAAATACAAAATATATTTTGGCTATTAATCCCTTATCACCTACATGAAATTCAAATAATTTCTCCTGGAGTAAGTTACCTTTTCACTTTGATGATGGCTTCTTTTGCTATTCAGATGCTTCTAAGTATGATTAATTTCTTTTTTTTTTTTTGCTTTTGTGTTCTTTGTATAAGGTTAAAACAATGGGCCACTTTGTGGCACTTTTATTATTTGGGTCTACAGTTCTCCAGTTTTCCCAACATTTATCAGAAACTTTCCTTCTCTATTCCATCTTCCATCTGCCAGGGTAATTTATAGTAAATTACTTTTACCCTAAATTTGGTGCTATTAATATGTATCTTTTAATTCCATACCATACTGTTCAGAAAACTATCACTTCTCTATTCCATCTTCCATCTGCCAGGGTAATTTATAGTAAATTACTTTTACCCTAAATTTGGTGCTATTAATATGTATCTTTTAATTCCATACCATACTGTTCAGAAAACTATCACTTGGTGTTATAGCTTAAAGTCAGGGAGTGCCATACCTCTATTTTGTTCTCTTTTTCTCAGAATTAATTTGATTATTCAGAGTGTTTTATAATTCTAGATATACTTTAGGATGCTTTGTTCTATTTGTCTGAGGAATTCCACTAAAATGTTCATGGTAAATATTGTTTATATTAAGCACTGTAACAATTTCTTTGATTCTGAATAGATTTTTTTTTAGTATGGTGCAAAGTGATTCTTTTCAAGATACTTTGAGTTCTCACTATTTATCCACTTTCCCCAGAAATTTGATCACCCTTTTAGTAGTCTTCACATTTCATGTTCTAAAGATGAGTGATGTAATATTTATGGAGGTCTTTAAAATCACTGGTTACTTCAGCAGGATTCCTATCTTGTAAAGAATTTTAAATTTCAGGAGTTTATAAGTGAAATCACTTTTATTTCCCCTGGTTTCTTCTTACCCCTTACAGAAAAAACAACTCTATACACTTCCAGATGATCTTAGGATCATGTGTGTGTAACAGAATATATATATATAGGATCATATACATGTATATATATATATATATACACATAGTTCTTAGCATAGCTTACATACTTAATGTGTGAAAAGATGCTACAAAAATAACTTAAATTCTCAATTTTGATATTGTTAGGTGATACAATCTACCAAAATTGTTAAAGGTCTGTTTTATTAAATTCTCTTATAATCAGCTGCCAAGCTGAAATAATTTTCTGTCTGCTACTTCAGATCAATTCAGCAAACATCTAATAAATAACTCTTATTTTAGTGAATTCAATGATAGAATAAAAGATGACCTTAAGTATCTTGCAATCTTAAGCACAAACAATGAAATGCCAGCAGAAACGTTATACAAAATATTATTAGCATTAATGAAATATTTCTTCTTGTAAGAAGAAATATATGATATATATGATATATAACATATGATGCATATGTATATGATATATATGCATATATCATATATATGATATATGTTATATATTATATGTATATATCATATATATGTGTATATATCATATATATGATGATGTCATATGTATATGACATCAATTGTGGTCCCATGGATTTCCCATCACTGTTTGACCAGTGCACCATCACCTCAGTCCCCTGTGCTCTTTCTGCAGAAGAATTTGACTATATATAAATCATATACTCTATCAGAAATTGTTAGAAAACTCTAATCAGATGAAATGCAGTGATACAAGAACCTTTAGTGAAAGGTGTGCTTGTGTGTTCATATGTGCATTAGAGATAGATGCACAGTGGCAGTTGGAGTATAAGTTAGCATAACTATAACATCTTTACATAGTCTATTGCTATGAGAAAAGAAGCAATCAAGGAAGAATAGAAAAAAAAGATTATAGAACTGAGGATAAAACTCTGTGAAAGACACATTTAAGTTTATAATAGGATTTATATTGTATTTTGGAAATATTTTTAATAATCACTAAAGGGTTTTATATTATAAAATCAAATGTTCAATAAATAATAAAAAATGATTTATACCTTTAATTTTTCCTAATGGAATTCTGGGTAGGCAGCACTTTAAAGGTCTCTGGTTAATTTCTGTATTTGCTTGCTTTGTAGTTTATAGGTAATATTCTTGCATCTGACAATAAAGTGGTTATAATTAACTCATCTCACATTTACACATCACGAATCCTATGCAAAAATCTCCAGGCATTAGTAAACTTTTTAAGTCATAGAATCAATGCCTCTCCTGGAAGCCATGGGAAACACAAGTAAGTGTGGTTTGGAGCCCACTGTGCCTTCCACCAGGGCGCTTGTAAAAGTGCAGATTCGTCATTCTCTTTACTGCAGCTTTGTGCTCTAGTCGTTTAAGAGCCAAAGCTAAATGCTTCATAAGCATTAATGTATAACACTTCTTATATTCCTTTTTTAAGATTTAATAATGTGTCCCATAAGTTCCATTGCTATAGCTTCATAATAACATTTAGGGGATTTTAGCCGATACCTCTGCATATCACGTTTGCAGTTTACACATATAGTAAATGCTTAACTCTGATTTGTAAGGAGAAAACTGAGCAAGTTTATCCAATAGCATGTTCAACTTCTATGTGCAGAGACATCATCTAACTAAAAGTAACTTGGAAGATAATTTAGTTTATTTCTGTGACTATATCAAAATTTTTGCCTAAAGTGATACATATTAAAATGTTGGGAACTACGGGTTATTAACTTTCTCAACAACATATTTTCATAGCCATCATATGTTTATTTTCAGTCTTTCACTGAAATTTTAAAAAAATATTTCCCTAGGTACGTTTACAGGTACAAAGAAAAAATACTGTCATTTTCTATGTTGTGACCCTCATATATGAAAAGGGTAGTAGTAAGAATCCACCAAGTATTTCCTTCCCTACTTCAGTACATATTACACTTCTAAATATTTTTCAAAATAGACTGAAGAAGATAGTTTTAGAGGAATTTGTAAACAGACTAAAAGTGATGACTGGGAGACATATATTATCTTTGATTGAACCAAATGGACAGTGGAGAGTATATTGTCAATGTGGTAGAAAGACTTTCCTCACTTTTAAGTATAATGACATGTCTTTAAGTGTACATATAGTTTTTGCTTTTCATTATAAAACATTGATTTTCTTAATATGACAATTACTTTTCTTTCCTAGTATGTTAATATCAATTTTAATATAAATGAGGGATTTTAACTCACTACTAAACTACTAGTAGATATCATATTGGTTGCTTATCTTTTCTCATTTACTAAATATTCATTACTGTAGCTTCATTTTTATCATCTCCTCTGCTATCCAGTTATTTCATTACACCATTTTACCAACCTTGAATAATTGTAGTCACTAGAATTTTGTATCCTAATGCTATTTGACTTGTATACTTGTAATTCCAAACAGATTTGCACATGAACCTTGATGTATTTTATATTTGTTCTTATTTCGATCAGAATAGTATGAATGGTATAGTATACTATGAAAGTTGTAACTTTTTCAGTTTCTCATCTATAATGGCTAAATTTTAATGATGCATGTAATTAAATGTAAGCTTAGATGCATTTAGACTTTGTCTTTATTCTCATTTGTAGTATTTTTAAAAATGCCCCAGGAAAATCAAAACAGTTTCAGCTAAATTAAATTATTTGATAGGTCATTCTAATCTCTAGCCATCTCAACCCCTCCTTGTGCCTGAAAGCTGCCAAGGAAAGAGGAAGATGTGAAAATTGTTATTTTCCCTTTACTCACTGTGATAAACACGTACTTTATTCATTTGTACCTTAATTCTTCTGGGAAACTGCTTAGGAAGGAAGAATGAGAAAATAGGGTATAATATGCTATTGATGAAGACATTCTTGCAGGAATATAATAGGATTTCCCCCAAAAAATCAGTTAATTTAAAATAAATAATATGCTATTTTGTGATAATTATAAAATTAATGTATTTGAACTTTAAAGTATAAGCTATTCTAGAAAAATAGCATTATTCAGAATTACCAAATGACACCTATTGTTTTATGCAGTTCCTTTTAGATCAAAGTTGAAGGATACTGGGCCTCCCTGGTGGTGCAGTGGGTTGAGCAAGCACTGTGAAGCTATCTGCAGCATGAGTTCGCTCCCTGCCTCTGGCAGGGGGGTTGACCCACATGGCGGAGCAGACCTCTCCTGCCTCACTGACTGCTCCCCTCAGCAGTGTGTTTTGGTTAATCTGCCTGTTCTGCTCCACACTGTCTCTGTTGAATCCTCTTACCTCCTGCAACTCTGGCCTGTACCCCAGTTCTTGTATGCATAAATAAATCTTAAAAAAATTGAAGGATACTAAAGGGATCACAATGTTTTTAAGCAGAAGAATAAGAGAAACATAAATATATCTATAAAATTTTATATCTTATATACTAAATTTAATACTATACAACTTTAATTTAAAAAAGAGATTTTCATTAGTTACTAATGAAAAACATTAGTAACTAAATATACTGATAGTAGGCCACATGATTTATGTAACATATTAGTATATACAGAACTTTATGAAATATTATAATTTTCATCTTATGCAAAAAAAGGAACTTAAATATTTTCTGTAAGGCATAAATCTAAAAGCATAAGCTCTTACATTTAAAACTGTGTTTATCCTACTATGTGACCAATGTAAAATCAAGAGAAAAGACAGATGTCAGTGATTTACATTTTATCAAACATACCAGTGCTTAGTATATTTTTAATCAGCAAATACTAATTCAACACATGTGGGAAGATGAATTTTAGAAGTGAGAATCCTATTTTATGACACAATCCTAAAGCTGCAGATGTAAATTATGATACCATCCAGGGTAGTATTATATATATGTATCCTTGCTTTGTCTTTCTGTTGCTATAAATGTACATATCTACCACTGATGCTTTGCCAGTAGACTTACTTTGACCTATGACACACTATTGGTGACTTCAGTAAAAGTTTGAAAAGGTTGAGTTTGGGGTTTCCCACTTGTATACTAATAGTTTGCTGTAAGAACAATAGCCATTACTTAATGGGCACATTAATGTGGAATACAAGAGTCACACCCCATTCTGCAGGTAAATTTTGTCCTAAAGAGAATATAGAAGAAATATAAAGCAGATCCCAGTCTCACCTGAAGTTTATAGCCTGGATCTGGTCTTTTCTGTGTAACTGCCACACAAAACACTGGAAATGATATTATTACTATTTGGAATCTCTAAGCTTTGGGGTCATTGTGATATAGCTAATACTATTGTCAGTGATGCCTGAGATTAGTATGGTTTAGCCTATTATGAACTCATAGAGTTGAAATTTTCTACCATAGGTATTTCTAATCATTAATTACTTTTTGGATTCATAATGAAATAAGACATTATAGAAGACCCCAAAAGGAACAGCTCCAAAATCATTAACTTCAATGAGGGCTAACATGTGATAATCAATGCATAGCAGATATGTAACTGACATATCAGGAACTGTATCATTGCTAATTCTAGTTAAAAAGGTCTAAAACCCAGCACACATAAGATTCAAAAATTAAATATTAAAATTCTAAGTGTTTGGCATTCATGTATCTCTAAAATCATTTATTAGAATTTCTCAAGGTTCTTATATAGTTTCTATATTTCTTTTTTTTTTCTATATTTCTTAAGGTTAGTATAGATTATAAAACAGCAGAGCAACCAATAGCCTTCATTTTTTGGACAAGGCACTGCCAGTTTTCAATTTTTTAATGGTCTTATTTTCTATAAAAAAGTACTTCCTGGAACAATGTTGGGGATCCTATTGTTTTATTCCTAAATCTCTCCATTTGCATTAATCTCTAGGTCAAAAGATGTGATTGTCAATATCAAATTAATCCCCAATTTCTGCTTTTTGTTTCTTTTTGCCTTATTTTACATTGGTTACTCCATTCCTGAAACTTTGCCTTTTAAGTTTTCTGTCTCTTAGTGGTACAAAATTATTAATCTTTAATTTGACTGAGACCAAAAAAGTGTGTAGTTGTGTAGAATCTCTCAGTAGGAAATTTGTTTTTTCTTGGATTATGTGCTACTTAAACTGTATTTGTAGCTTTCCATATGGAATCTACAGCTAACCCGAACTACCCTACAATCCCATGAGATCAATCCTGGGAAACTTAATGAATATAAATTGAGAGACACTTGTCCTTTTCTCCTGACATCCTGTAAAGGCAAGTACATAGACATATCCCTGACATTTAGAATGACCTGCTATTTTAATCAACCTTTCTATGAATGATTTCATGCTAATCTTTATTTATTCACTTAGAATATACTTTATATTACTCTGCTTTAGAGGCTTGCTGATGCAATTACTCCAATTGACAGCAGTTCTTACATGTTCCTATTCTTAAATTCTTCACAACTTTTCAAAGGCATTTTAGACTTCAGGAAGCCTTTGCCATTCCCTCCAATAGAACAATATACCAGAGTGAAACTTAAAGAAGAATATCATGACCTTGAACCCCAATAGTATTCATGAATTCCAGTCACATATAAAAAAAAGTCTGAATAATTGTAATAACTTTACAAGTTAAAGAGACTGCCTTGGGGGTCACTGGTGGCACAAGGGGTTAAGGTGCAGCATTATGAAGATGTCTGCAGCTACTGCAGCATGAGTTTGATCCCCTGCCAGGGAGGGGATGCACATGGCGCAGCAGACCTCCCCTGCCTCCCCTGCTGCGCCCCTCAGCAGTGTATTTCAGTCAATCTGCCTGTTCTGTCTCCCACTCTGCCTCTAGTTAATTCTCTCATCCCCTATACCTCTGGCCTATACCTCAGTTCTTGTATTCATAAATAAATAAATATTTAGGCAGTATATATTTTTTAAGTTTTCTTAAAAAATACAACAAATCTCCTACATTTATTAATATGTATCTCATATCACTGTAGTTTAGTAC
The DNA here is from genome assembly GCA_019455555.1 of Galemys pyrenaicus. NCBI lineage: Eukaryota > Metazoa > Chordata > Mammalia > Eulipotyphla > Talpidae > Galemys > Galemys pyrenaicus. The sequence goes on from JAGFMF010011923.1 coordinate 710,248, forward strand.
ATTAATACTTAATTGAAGTAAATATTCTATATTCTATAAGCTATAATTCTAGGTAATAGACTAGCTAGAATGAAGAAAAAATAACTAACATTTATTGAGATCTTACTTCGCATGTTAAATTGCAAGAAATCTGAGTTTGCTTGTATCATTTGTACACCTTTCATACTGAGAAATCAGAGGCATAGTAAATTTACTTGACAAGATTGTGCTGATAATAAATTACCAAGCTGGGATACAGTGGAAGATATGTGGGCCATAATCTGCCTTTCAGAACTTAAGTGATTCAAAAGAATATATAGTATGTTTGGTGTGTACACATTTAAAGTGACTATGTTTTGTGAATAAATCTAATTAGGCTACGTAATATATGCATATGTTTGGATAAATTCCAGTCACCTTTGCCAGAATTTACAGATGTTGTAGAGTGAAGGTATTATTTATTGTTATGTTATACATTAACTAAGAAAATTAGTTAATGCTTTAGAGGGGTTGGTAAAATGCTGTAATTTTCACACAGGTGTAATTGAGCTCCCTTTTAAAATGTTAGAAAAATTATAGACAAATAGTAGAGACTGTGTAATCTAAAATGTCGGAAACATTTTTTGTTTGGTAATCAACAAAAAATGTTTCATAATCCCTGCTTTACAGTAAGTTCTAAGTAAAAATAACAACTCATTTGTTAAGTACAACTTGATGTGCTTCCATTACTCAGTCTTTCATGTAATAATAACAATAAGATAGACAACAGTATTGTGAGCATTAAAATTATAACATCTTTATAGATTGAGGTAGTATAAAAAGTGTCTCATATGTTCTAAGAAGATAGAGTATATATTCTAATCAAGCCATACCATGTGCTAGCTAGCTAGCATTTAGTGGTGGAGAATAATTTTCAAAACACTCATGGTTTCTGAAAGATTAAAATGATCCTGGCAAACTGTTTTAATTGCAGTTCTTATAAACATTGAATTTAGCCATTTAGGTCATGATCAAAATAATAAAAGAAAAACTTAGATGTATTTTATTTATAAACATTATATGTAAAAAATTTACACATTGGAAGAACTTAATCACAAAATGTAATCCCATGATTCCAAGGATTCTGCTTCATAGGAATATATATGCATATGAATAATAATAATAGCACAGCATCATGATTAGATCCCAATATTCAATTTATCTACCTTCTTATTGTCCATACATCCTCGTGTTACAATTAGGATAATCATATATATTGGTTTGTCGGGACAGCTGTAATTCATAACCACTTTCCTTGCAGGACTAATAATAATGTCATTTTTCAACTAAATATCTCAATTTAGATAACTTATATGGTCCCCAAATTTTAATGCAAGGTAGGGATCTTGATCTCAGTCAAGTGGGAAAAACTATTTGTCAATTTGAACAGTTTTCGGTGACAGTTGATCAGTCATTTTACATGCCTCATATTGGGATTACTGAAAGATAGCTGTCAGAGCAGGAAACAAATAGTATCAGCTTATAGAGGAAATTAGTAGTTTTCCAGAAAAACTAAAAAAATCAGTTACTTCTAGAAAATAAGCCTTGTGGTAACAGGAGCTAACATATTAGTGAGCAGAAAAGGGCCCTTCATTCAGAGAGAGAAAAATGACTGCAGCTTATATACACCCTGCAGCTTATATCCAATTCTGGTGTATATAGGATTATATACACCCTGAAAGCATTCATTTAGGATGCTACTTTCATCCAGTGGCTAACATACCCTCTCTAATACTTTACCTCCAACAATGATGAAGATATTGTCAACTAAGCACATTAAGTATTTACTGTAAAAAAGAAATGTGTAGGAATATTGTCAGCAAAACCCTCAAGGATCATAGCTCACACTAAACTAAAGGAATGTGGTCACCCAAGAACCCTGGAGCAATCAACTTGTGTGAGCACGTTTGTGTGTGCTGAGGAGTTGCAATGGCAATTTGCATTTTATAGCTCATCTTATTGTTATTTTAAACATGATTTGATAAATATATATTTTTGCATTTGTAGACATCCAAAGTCATTTCACAACAATGAAGATGAAATGCTATGGTTAACAAGTTACACAAAGTAAAGATAAATTACTGGTTTAAAATATAGTAGTATCAATTTTAGTTTTATCAGTTATTGAACTCTAATCATTATCTTCAAGATAGCTCTATATTTGCAATAAAGTCTACCATTAAGACAGTCTTATTTAACATGCCATTGTCTGTCAGCAGTTTAAAAATAATGTAATGTGTGACCTTTGTTTCCTGGTAAGTTTATTAAACAAATAGGTTTCAAAGATGGCAGTATCCACACAGCACTTAACTACACATACATCGTGAGCAGACATCTTCTTAAAATTTTATTCCTTATTTATATTGTATACATAAATATACACATAGATACAGTGTAAGTTTCCCCCTTCTTGAAAAATATTAAATTATGTTAAAACAAAGAAGAAATGCCCTGACAGGGAGGGAATTTTACAGTGCAAGGATTTGCCAATTTCTTGCTTTCCCAATTTAATTTTGTGAACTTTCAGTATATTTTCTCAATGTGACTTTAGGTGCTTGTGAAGAGCCAATAAAAATGTTATAATATATTGTAAGTCATTGAGTCTGGGACTCTAATCTGATTATACTGTCTACAGATCTTTAAAAGTTAGTATGAAAGCCATCCAAATCTAATAAAATCTAATCTGAGCAAAGAATTATTGAGTTTCCCAAATCCATTAAGAAACCTAATTGTCATGTGTTGTGAGCTAAAGCAAATAGAATAATCTAATTTTGCTTTTTAAATGAGCTAGTTTAGTGCTATCTTCAAAGATCATCCTTTAGATACTAAGGAAGTCACAATAACAAGCATTACTACCTTAAAAGCATCCTACATAAAAATTACTAAATCTCTGATCTTTTGTTTGAACAGGCACCATTGTGAACTAGCAGAAAACTGCCTCTATGATAAAATCAAGACTAGGAGCAGGGGGCCAGTAAGGGAACAGTCTGCTTTTGACATTAGCTCACAAGAGAGTGGAAAAGCGGGGAGGGGGGGATCAATGTGAAAAGTTCCACAAATATATTGTTAATTTATAAACATTCTGGGATAATTTTTTTTCGCTTACTTACTATTTTTGTTTTATTATTATATCTAAAAGAGATAGTATCTCTAGAGAATTATGTTATTCTTTAAAAAAGTGTCTTTGTTAGTTCAGTAATAAAAACCTGCCTAGAGAAGGTATTCACAGATAAATAGTAACAATTCTTACAGCATAACTTCATGATAATATGAAACTCAATGCAGAATACATGTATATCTAGGTACATGCATGTAAGTATACATATAGCATTACATAATAGCATACTGTACCTGCTGCACTTATAGCAGGATGACAGCCAAAATGCTTTGCAAATTTTCCCATCTCCTCTTCAATGAATCACTCAGAGACATGTTAAAATACCATGATAATGGCACTGCACTGGGTATTACTGGTGCCTTGATCTCTTGGCATCAATAGTTTATAGTATAACATGACACCAACTATTAGCATTACTACATATAGAGTCTGATTTTCCAGAGGCTGGAGTTATGAAAGTTTATATTTTGAGGCACTTTTCATAAACATTTAATCAGGTCTTCAAGTCTTTTGAGACGTGCTCAGAATCATTCAAGCTGAGGCATGAAGCATTAGTAAGACTCAGACAAATAAGTAGAAGTGTTAGGAAAAAAATATCACATGAGAAGAAATTGTGCAAATGACCAGCTATTTCAAGAAATGCAAAGAACTTGGCTGATATTATGGTGGTAAACATACTTTAATATATAAATAAAACCTACACATTGTACCTCTATATCCTATTTAAAATCCATTTTGTGGATTTTAAAATTTTGGATTTTAAACAAAAATGTGAATAGTCATACAACATTTCAAATCCCATATTGTTCTTAGTAATCCTTTGATAATTTTTCAGTCATCCTTATTATATGAACATTTTAATGAACCCCCACTGAATGTAGAACTTGGTGCTTATCTGCAATATTTTCATAGAATAAGTTCCTAGGAATGTGAAAACTTAAGGTTCTTATGACACTGAATTCTGCTAACTAGAAATGTATCTTCATTTACATATATGACCACAGGTGAGTGAAGATTATCTGTTTCAAAATAGGTTACCAAATCTAGAACATATTCTCTTTTTAATTTAATGATTGCCAGTTTCATACTGAGAAGACTGCATATCTTTTTTAAGAACAAAAAACAACCCTGCAATAGACGCAGGTTCTAAAAGTCACAAAATAAAGGCTTGGATATGGATCTTCAGAGTAGGGCAGTTAGATCTAACAGTAGGGTAATTACTGCTGACAGCATTTGAAAGTAAGGTAATAATTTTAGTGGGAAAGTCAAAGCTTTGTCATGTTGATTCATCCAAGGTTAGTCTAAAGCAGCACAATCTAAGATGCTTGTGGTGGGTACAAAAATGTACTTTATCAGTGAATCTGCTAGAAAAAATAAGTTTAAATAATGATTGATAATAGTGTATTGTTCAGCAATTAAATTGTAATTTAGAAAGTATAGCCAAGAATACTCCAGTTTTAATATACATATTATTTATCAGTTTTAACTTACATATTATTTATATGCTATCATTAACGTTTGCTGTGTTTTCTTAGAGCATTAATCATTGTTATGTAATGCTTCTCTTTATCCCGGGCTAATTTTTTTATTCTGAAGTAATCTTTGTTGTAAATGAATATTTTTTTTTAATTTTTTTTAAAGATTTATTTATTTATGCATACAAGCACTGGGGTACAGGCCAGCGGTGTGGGGGGTGAGAGGATTCGCCACAGAGAGCAGGGAGCAGAACAGGCAGATCAATGGAAGTACACTGCTGAGGGGAGCAGCGGGCACAGCAGGAGAGGTCTGCCACGCCATGTGGGTCCCCTCCCCGGCCGGCAGCAGGAATCGAACTGGTGCTGCAGTGGCTGCGTTTTGCTTCATAGTGCGTTGCTTAACCCACTGCGCCACCAGGGGAGGCCCTGTAAATGAATATTTTGATAATTTAGTAAGTACTAAATAGTACGACCTCAAAATTAGAGTTTTTTTCAAACACAGTATTTTCTCAATGCCAAATTCCTCCAAGTAGTACAAATTGGAAACAAAACTGACAAAAGTTGTATGCATAAACTCCATCTGAAATTACTTATACCACTAAAAATTTTGTAGTTATTTTCCATTATAGAAAACATCAGGGCAAGGGCTTTTAAACAATTTACATAAAAATTATTCAGGAGTAACATTAATGTTATTTTTAAAAAATATTTCAATTCTGGGAAACAAAAGGAAAATAAAAAACTTGACCTATGTAGTTTTACTTGCATTCGCCTTATTTAAACATTCAAATTTTAATGAAAAAAATATTTCTTTGGAGATTCTTCATTTCCATCTTCTCACTATACTCAAAAATAAAAACAAATCTCTCTTGATAGCTTTTCCGCATCTACTCTTTTTTTCCTAGTTTGTCAACCATTGTCAACATACTAAATCCATTTAGTTTCCTTGATTCCTATTTTTCATGTTTGTGCTCATTGTTTGTATCATTAAAATCAAAGGCTTTTATCTCCCAGTGACTCATGTCTTCTTAGAACTTGAGGCTGGATGGTGGAGAAAAGGGCAGCCACTGACACAATGAACAATCACAAGTCACATGCTCTTTTGAGTTACTGAAAAGTTTTCTATCCATGAGTAAGTCTCTGCTCATATTATAAAATGGAATGTATTGTTTTTCTTAATTTCAAGGGAATGTGAGTGATAAATAGTTGACAGAATTATTCCAAGAACTCATCACTGGTCTTCCACATGTTTTAACATTTTTGCTTGAGGATGTGAAGACAAGAAGATAGCATTGTGATAGCGAAGTTTTTAACTTTTATACTGGGTAAAGCAAATAATTCAAGTATTTTCTTCCCTATTGCCCACATTCAATTTTATTTTGCACTCTTCTACTCATGAATCATTTTCAATATATTTCCAGGTTTGTGACATTCTAGGTTTGTGGAGCTATTGCTACATGAATGTCTACAAACAGCTCTGAAACCATGTCCTATTTCCAGAATTCTGTCTGATCGCAAATATCCATAATGTTACTTTCCAATTCTCCATATAAATTGATAAAGCACATAAAAATGTACTCTGGGTACATTTCAAATGCAGATGCCCCTATAGTATTAAAACTATGTAAATATTCCCAAGGGAGAACTGTATTCTGGTGATTGGCATTCTTATTAAATGAAAGGTTTTTTTTTCTTCCAGTTTAACAATCCGGTTTTTCTCTCTCCTCAATCTTCACACAATAGAAACAACTTGAGAAGCTTTTTTACAATGTATGCTTAACTATGAAACAAATCCTATTTTAAACCAGAAGACTTTTAACATTGATCTTAAAGAATAAGTCAATTTAAAAATAAACTTATTTTACTAATTGTTCTCAGTGGCATATATACATATATATTCATCTATTAACATCTACAATGTTCCACTGTAGATTAAAAAACTTATTTGTTTTCATATTGTCCAATTAGGATTCTATAATTATAACTATTTCCCTGGTTGTTAAAGAAACTGCATGACCCACTTTTCACTCCATTTTTTACTGATAGTGTATTTTTTCTAAAGTACATTACAGTCACACAGTACCTGAGACAGAAGTCTAAATAATATGCTTTAACATGGGGCCTCCCTGGTGGCGCAGTGGGTTAAGCAACGCACTATGAAGCAAACCGCAACCACTGCAGCACGAGTTCGATCCCTGCTGCCGGCCAGGGAGG
>JAGFMF010011923.1:717576-728401 GCA_019455555.1 Galemys pyrenaicus
CTGTCTGTGGTGAATCCTCTCACCCCCCACACCTCTGGCCTGTACCCCAGTGCTTGTATGCATAAATAAATAAATCTTTAAAAAATAAATAAATAAAAATTTTATTGAATAGTAATTAAATTCAGGTGTTTATCATGTATATCATTTTCAATATATACTGTATTAAGTAGTTTACTACTAAAAGTTTGATTCTATTTTCACCATATAATGGACTCTTTTTGTCTGATTTACCCACACCTTTCTGTAAATACTAATTTGGCATAAAGACCTATTCTTGTTTAGTTCATGTATTTTGTTAACGTGCCATAAGAGTGAAGTCATTTCACCAAGCATGATACCCTCTAGGTTCTGCCATATTGTTGAAAATGGCAGTGTTTCATCTTCTTCCATAGTTTAATAATATTCCACTGTGCATTTATACTCAGTCTTCTTTACCCAGTCATGTTAATGGCACTTAGGTTGTTTCCAGCTTTTGACTATTGATATAAAACTACAGTGAATAATGAAAAGTTCATTAAACTCTTTGAACTAGTATAAACCCATTTGTTGGATAATAGGAATGTATCCAACTACTAATTTTAAATTGAGCACTCTCCATACTGCTTTCCCTAATCGCTGTGACAATTTATATTCCCACTAATACTGTACAAGTGTTCCCTTCTCTACATATCCTCCTCAATACAGGAACAGAGGAGCTAATACTGAACTTAATTGCAATATTGAGGTTACATATATTAACATTTGATCATAGTTAAAGGATATGTATATTAACTAAAATGATAGGAAACTCATGCATTTTAATCAAATATCTAAATGAAGATATACTATGCTTCAAAATATTTTATATCTCATATTAAAATCCAGTTCTTCTACATAGAAAACAAAAAAAATTGTCAACATAATGATGAAATAACTTGCTTTCTATTTTTTTATTTAAATGTAATGAGAACTCTATTAAACTCGATTGCCTTTACTTATAATTTTTAAGGTCATTTAGTAGGATAACTTCTAATAAAAGAATAACATGTGAGCACTATAGTAAAGGATTAAAATCCCCTGCATGGCCTCCAGTATCTTGATTGACATTAAAAATTAAGACAAAAGTACACATCCCATCTCTTATGAAATAGTGTAAGCTCTAGTAAAGTATCTGATAAGAAAAATGGTTTATATGTGTACTAGCTATTTTTTTTCTCAAGTAAGTTGTAGAGAACTTTAATGTTTATTTTAAAGTCATGGTGCTGATTCTTTGTACTTGCTATTGAAATAGCAAATTGAACATAGATTCATATACATGAAATAAACAAGTTGTAATCATTTGAAATTTAACAAAATGATAGCCCAGGGTTGACACAAAAACGTATTTAAGTTACAAATAGAATGGGATATTTTCTGACTGCATCTCTAGTCTTCACTAAATGGTTATTGATTTGGTTTCATACCTGCAGGGATTTTCTATGTGTTTTGTTTTATAATAAGTATATGCTATACATTTATATATCATCATATTTGTGACAATTCATGTTACAGGAATCTTCTAAATCATACTGTCACAACAAAATTAAGTTAAAATATAATAATTAGTCCATATTGAAGCTGTCTTTAAAATAAAATAGATATGACATAGCAATCACATTCATTAAGGGCACTATTTTTTTTTTAATGAGTAACATGTTAAACTGTTATGTTGTATCTAATTTTAAAGATAGCTATCATGATAAAAGAACAATATTGTTAGAGTATTTCTTATTCAATTTTGACAACAATGTAGGGAGCGAATAGAACATATTCCCTACTCAGAATTCCCAGGTATGGTTGGATCAATAACCCTGCTCAGAAGAGGCAGAGGGAGAGGAAGACATGGGAGACACCTTACTGCAGCTGCGGCAGCCCAACCCAATAACCACGATGAACACAGCAAAAAGTGCGTCTGACGCGTGTGGAGAGTGGTCTGGGCTGATAGAACTTTTTGGACTTCTTTGCCCAATAACCATGGCAACTGCATGGAGTGAAACGCGCAGTGTGAAGAATATAATGGACTGAAACTTTTTGGACTTTCCAGCCCCAACACTACGGCAACTGCCTAAAAATGGCATGTGCAGTTGAAGGGGTGTGAAGGTGGTCTGGGATGATAATGTTACAGGGCAGGGAGAGGAGCACCCCAGAACCCCCAAACCTGCTCTCTCTGAATGGGTTCTGCCATCCGCCACATTAAGACAGACATATAAAACCTTTAATAGAAAGGAACTTTAATACTATTAGGGTACAATACAGAAAGGACAAAGAACATAGTGACTAAGTTACACATCCAAAGTTACCCATCTCCTTGAGGGTAAAAGTCCAGCCAAATAGGATTGGCCCAAAGCAAGGCCCAAAAGCCTGCCACATGTCTAAGGGACCTCTCAGTAGAGACTCATAGAAAGGGTCAGAAAAAGCCAGACAAATCTGAGAGGAAAAGAGCAAAATCAAAATCAAGATGAAAGCTGCCATTGTTAACCTCTCCCCAGGTCTCTCACCCACATCTGTTCCAACCAGTCCAAGACCAAAAAGCAAGCACAGTTTCTTCACATGTCCCCTGTTCCACGTGCCTCCTCCAGGTCTCCTTGATGCTCTCCATCCTGCTTCCTTCTTCCTTCTGTCCTCCTCTCTGCAGAATCTTCTTTCCCTGCTGAGCTCCACCCACTTAGGGTAGAACCAGGATTCTGGAACTTCCCCCTTTCCTGGGGATGACCCTGTTACAATAAGACCCCTCTGTGTGACATTTTGGAAACCTGGTGTGTAATTAGTTAAAAAAGAATGCAACTGGCATAGGTGTATGATGTCATTAGATAGTAATGAGGTAACTAGAGAGGTAGAATTAGGATAAAAGAGCTTGAGACCAATGACCAGTTGAGCTTGTCTTTTGCAGGCTCTCAGCAGCGTGTTAAGGCTGTGCCAAAAGTGGAAGGCCTCAATCGCTCCACACCAATATGAGTCCCAGGTGAAAGACTGGGCTGAAACTGGCGCCTCACTCTAGTGCCTGTGCTGTTCTACTGTGGCCTCTTTGAAGCCCTGATTCCATCGTAGACTGGGCCTTGCCTGCAGTCTGGATCCCTGAGCCCAAGCATCGAGCTCCAGCAACAAGGGACTGTTGCTGAAATTTATCTCCAGTCTTCACATCTCCAGCCACAGACTTAGAGGTAGACTTAGGCTTAGATTTAGAGGGAAATGATGATATATAATGGTCAATGGAGAGTAAACAGTGGTGATATTTTTTGGATTGTTTTCCCTTATATTTTACATATTGCATAAGTGTGACAATAACATTTTTGTTCATTTTAACAATATTGTGTCCGACCTTCTAATTCCCTACCATCTCGCTCATGACAAACTCTTAATACTGAAAATAATTATGTGGGAAAACAAGGTTTTTAACTTACAATGGTTCCACAGAATTTTCTTTAAAACTCTTTCTCTGAAACAAAAAGTAGGGTTGGAGAATGAGAAACAAATCCCGATTTAATAAGTCAAGGAACCATGGACTATTGATAAGTAACATCAGACTAAACCAAGGCATAAGGATGGTCAAAGTGGACATCTCAGCAGTGGCAGAGAAATGAAAACTTTTTAGTCAATACTAAACAATCTGTTAGGGTGTATCTGTATTTCTCCCCCCACCCCCATGGCTTTCTGATATAATGTTTAAGAAAAGGATTCTAGAGCCAAAGAGAAATAATAACAGGAAGATAAGATAAATGAGAAGTCACAGAAGACAAAGGAAAGAGGGAGGTGAGAAGCAATCCCGAAATCATGAACAAACAAATTTGATTTTACTAGCAAAATTAAGTGACCATATAAATGCAATTTATGTAAGGTCAGCACAAGATTGCACTTAATTATAAACTATAAGGAAATGAACACTGGTCCCATGGAATTGGCAGTCTGTTTTCATTCTATATTATTTAAGTTTAGAACTTAGAACATTAAAGTTTAAGTAAATGATTTTTAACATACATTCTTCTTCCTTGACATTGTCTAGAGGATCCTATCTCCTCCATACATCTGTTAAAATTGAAAGCTCTTAACTGGCAACAACTGGTTGACAATTTTTTCATGAACTAGCATATATATGAAAAGGTGAGGTAACTCTTCACCTGTACCATTGCAGAGGATTAGAAAACAGAAATTCATATGGTAAAGTAGGATTATTGTAGCACAACTGAGATTTTTGTATTTCTGGAGCAATTATACACAAAACATCAAAAATTTTCACAAATTATGTACAGAGGTGAATGATTATCATGTATTTGCAATATGATTATATTGAAAGAAGCAATGAAATTCTCATCAATAAGATATGCCAATAAAACTTACTATTTAAATAATATAAAGTAGAACTATATCTGTATATGCATAAATGAATCAGTCTTCAAGATATGTGAAAAAAATATTGTATTCTAATTTCTAGAAGTATACTTATGGAACAAAGATGAACGGTTATCTCAATAGGAACTATGGATTTTGTGTGTGAAACAAATTATTTTTACTAGACATATTATTTGTGTGTGTCTACACATACATGAGATCTATATAATTTCAATTAATGTTAACAGGGTAAAATATATGTATTATTTTTGAAGGAACTAGTGATTATATGGTGATAGTCACCTTACTGTATTGATGAAGGGTTGATTTATTTAAACTATTACCTGAGTTTCATCTTTAAAATCATAAATGTTTCTTATACTGAAAAATAATTTTAATATTGACTTGATAAACTCTACTTTCATTCTTTGGATTAAGACAGATCAATATCAGTTTTCTCACTTATACTGATTTCAAGGAAAGATCTTCATGTCCTTTAATTTTTGCATCTGTTCAAACTGAAGAACCTTGCTAATATATCTGTCTTTTGTAAACTTTGAAAGACAATAATTTAAAATGTAACTATTTTTAGTATCTGATGTGATGGTTGCTAGCTCTTTAAAAAAATGTGATGTTCTCTTAGTTTGTGGGGCATCAAATATTCTCTCTATAATTTTATTCTTTTTTTAAAAGAGCCCTGATGACTCAAAATAATTCTTAAATGACAACAGGTTTTACTTTCAGAGAGAAAATATTATGTGTATGAATTTAAACATTGAGAGCATGTGGGTGATGTCAGGAGACAGCACATCTACTAGCAACATTTTTCACATCTGATTTCTTTAACAGAGAAATCACTGCAGTGATAAATGTTCATAATAATGGTGGCCAGATTATTAAATAAACTGCTGTTTATATTTATACATAAATATATTTGGCCATTTATACCTAAAAAATGTATTGTTTTCAGATATAAATATTGTCTACTATTAGAAAGGAGGTATTGTATACAAAAAATAGAGTTTAATTCCTGAAATTTGTAAGTATGTAAGTAGAAATTCATAACAAGATAAACTGAAAGACAAAGTATATAAGAGAAACATTAAAAGATGACTATATTGCAGTTGTAAAGATGCTTTAGGGATGCTGCTTTTATTACGTGAGATGGCAACTGGAATTGAACAGCTTCTCTGTCCCTAAGTAGCTTTATTACATTACACTTACAGCAGGTTTGTATGTTTTTAACTTGATCTATTCTCCTTTATTTCACTTTGGTGTATTTTCATATGTATGCATTTTTTGGAATTATATGATCTCACTTAGTTTCTCTTGATAATGATCTATGAATTCATCCTTTAAAACAAACAAGGAGTCATTGTTTAACTATATCCAAGTGTGTGTGTATACACATATACATACATATAAATAAAACCCAATGTTATCCATTGTCCTTGAATCAGGAGGAATTTTAGTCAGAGACCTTGTTTTTTCTATTACCTCTGATGTTTCAGCTTAGAATTCTAAGAGTGTATGAAAAAGAGCAACTTATCTTGAAAAATCAACATTTGATCTACCTTAACAATTCACTAGACTTTGTTGACCTGGCCATATATTCTGCCATTGCTTTGCTAAATATTCCCTAGATGCCATGAAGTTTCACTTTTCTACATGAAAACAAAGAAGAGTGTAAGAATATACACTATATTTGTATATTGGGGAAAATATGAAAAACTCAAAGTGTAATATAAAAAACGTACACTGTAAAACACAATGGGATATGTTTCCACTTAGAATTTTTTAAATACTTGTTTTAGCACAGATCTGGCTTATCTGACAAAATTGATGCTATTGTTCCCTAAGATACACACCACCTAAATCTTTTAAAATAATTAAATGTTCTTTCAATAAATAAAAACATTGAGTTCTATGTGAGTTATAAATAGAATATAAAAATTTTAAAACATTTCTTAAAGACCTAGGTAATTTTATCAGATATTTTGCAGTCATAAACATAAAATAATCTGTATGGTGTGTTGATGCTTTCTATTTAGGGTTTGAAGTTTAATAAAAACATAAGATCTTGCTTCTTTTCTGAAATTTTATTTTCCTATACTACTTGAAGAAATTTCAATAGAGTATGATTGAGCCTGAGTATAACAGTGAAATGACTCATAAATTTGTGAGATTATATGACTAGATAAAGATAACTTTTATGGAACACTTAGCATTGATCTAAATATTGTCTCTATTTTCCAGTTTTATAGTGAGGGAAATTAATCAAAGAAAGTCTAGTTTGTGGCAAAACTGGGACTCAAAGCCTTTGTCTCCATCCTTTTTAAAAATTTTTTATTTATTCATTTTTCAAATGTTATCTATTTCCTTAGTTTTTTTTTTTTCTCATTAAATTTAATTAATTGTATTTGACAACATTTTTAGTTGCCAGGAAGTTCCCACCACCTATGCACTATCACCTCAGACCCTTGTGCTCTTTATGCCCTCATCCCTGTCTTTGCCTTCTCCTCACTCTACACCTCCCCTCCCATGTTCCCTTTGGTTTATGTTTAACCTTTTGATCTTGTTGAGTTTGTTTGTTTTGGTTGTAATTTCCCATTTCCTTGAGCTTTCTTTTGATTTTTTGTTTTCTTCTTTTTTATTTTTTGTTGTGGTTGTTGTTCTTTCACATTCCTCCTAAAAGTAAATCCATCCAATATTTTTTCTTGCCTTCTGACTTGTTTCACTGAGTATAATTCCTTCTAGCCCCATCCATGTTTCCATAATGGCCCTAGTTTATTATTTTTGATTGCTGAATAGTATTCCATTGTGTATATTTACCACATATTCTTGATCCAGTCATCTACTTTTGGGCATTTGGGTTGTTTTCAGGTCTTACCAATTATAAATAGTGCTGCATAAACATGGGAGTACAGGTACTCTTTTGAATCAGTGTTTTGTGTACTTTGGATATATTCCTAGGAGTGGGATTGCCAGATCATATAGTAGTTCCATCCTTAGTAGACCGATGAACTTCCATATGGTCTTCCATAACAGTTGGATTAACTTGCATTCCAACCAGCACTGTAGTAGAGTTCCTTTTTCTCCACATCCTCACCAACATTTATTGGGTTTTGTTTTTGTTTATTTATTTTTTTTTTTATGTGTGCCATTCTTACTGGTGTAAGGTGGTACCTCATTGTGGTCTTACTTGCATTTTCCTGATTATGAGAAATGTTGAGCATTTTTTCATATACCTGCTGGCCATTTATATGTCCTCTTTGGTGAAGTGTCTTTTTAGTTTTTCTTCTGCCCATTTTTTGATTGGGTCATTTGCTTTGACTTTCTTGAGTCTTATGAGTTCTTTGTATACCTTTGTGATCAGTCCCTTGTCAGTTGTTATGGGGTGCAAAGATTTTTTCCCCAATCAGTGGGGAGTCTTTTGTCTTGGTTAATGTTTCTTTTGCTGTACAGAAGCTTTTTAACTTGATATAGTACCATCTGTTTATCTTCTCTCTCATTTTTATTGCTTTGGGGGATGTATCTTCAAAGGTGTTCCTGAGGTATATGTCTTGTAGCGTTTTACCTATGTTTTCTTCTATATATTTTATGGTTTCAGGTCTTACATTCTTAACCACTGTACAGTCAGTCATGAGCAAGATATATTCTGAGATATGTGTTGTTAGATGATTGGTAGGTGTGTGTTTGATGCAGAATATTCACAAAGACCTTGATGGCAGAGTCTGTTACACACCTAAACTATCCAAAGGGACAACCATCATATATACAGTCTGACTCTATATCACACTCCCTTGCTATTTTCTTTGCCTTCTGTAAGGGGATCATTTACTAGTTGAAAACTTGTGCAAATAACCTTTTATTCCCACATATCAAGAATTGGGAATCACCATTCTATCCTAACCAGTTAAAAAACTGAATAAAATAAACTCTCCTTGGATCCAAAAAACAAGGAAGACAGAACAAGATAGTACTTCCTTTTTGGAGAACCAGAAGGGGGTATACAGAGGAACAAAGGGTCACAGTAGCTGGATAAGAGACATACAAGCAGAAACAACCTCCCAAACTATACCTGACAAGCTGTAAGTTCAGTGTAGAGAAGTGTGCAAGTTAAAAACAGCAGGGAAACCCCATCATAGGGAAGACCCTGCAATTTTGAGATTTAACTCCTGAAAATCAACAAGGCCTCACAGTATATAACAACAGTTTCCATAGGAGAAGAGTAAAAAGAAATATTTTGAAATAGTTTCTTGGTAAATTCTTATCAAGGCCTGTACTCAGGAGAAACTAATCACCCAGAGACGAACCAGGGAAAGAAAATAAACTCTAGCTGATGCTAGTCATTCTGTCTCAACTAAGGGGCAAGAATGAAACTGAGAAAAATTTGTGAAGCTCACAGCTTAAAGGCTCACCAAGACACTGACACCAAATCATAGAACTATATATAATGCCTTCTTACTCCCACTCACATGTTACCATCTCATTACTAACAGTCTGTTTATATGCCCAACCATTAGGAACAAAGATAGGAAAAAAAATACCAAGACACAATTGAAGAGGCAGAACAAAAATCAAACATGGCAGGGTTGTTATTATGAAAACATATCATTATATGCAATGGGTTGTCAGGGATAAACTAGATAGCTTGGAAGTACAGAAGTGCAGTGTATGCAAAATGATGGAAATTCTGAGAAACAAAAGAAAGCTGTAACACAAATGAAGTATGTTTTTAATGGGTATATTAGACTGGACATATCTAAGGAAAGAATCTGAAATCTAAAATATATAACTAGAATTCTTAAAAACTAAAATAGCAAAGAAAACACTAAGAGAAATGAACAGAATATTCAGGGACTTTTGCTGAACAACAAAAGTTTTGGTTGATATATAATGGGGACCCTAGTAGGAAAAGATAGAATGTAACCAAAATATGAGAGATAATAATGACAGAATTTCCCCAAATTGATGTCAGTCACCGAACAAGAGATTTGGGAAACTCAGAAAACACTAAGCAAAGGAAATGCTAAAAAAAAATTATGTAGGCATTTAATTTTCAAGCTACAAAAATTAATGAAAGTCAAAGAAAGTTCTGGAAGGTAAGAAGAAAACTATATTACTTACTGTTAAAGGAAAAAAAATACATCTAACTTTTCCTTAGAAATTATGTAAGTAAAATCAAAGTGGAATGAAATACTTAAATTTTTGAGAGAAATAACTCACCACACTGAAATTCTATATTCTGCTAAATTATCCTTCAAAAGTAAAGGAGAAATAAACCCTTTCTCAAAGAAAAAAAATAAGTTAACTTGTTGCCAGTAAACCTATCTAGTAAGAAAGTTGAAAAATGATCTTTTGAAAGAGAGTGGCTATGTCAGAATTTGACATACAGAAACATTCATGAAGAACATAAAAAGAGTAAGTAAAGGCAAAATTGTATACATACAATAGAAAACCCTAGACTGTCTAAAAAAGTAGTTGGAACAAATAGTAAAGTGTTAGGTTACATAATCAATATAGGCAAATCGGTTGTGTACCAATGTACTAACATCAAGTGAGAAGTGGAAATAAAAAAAAATCCCATTTATAATTGCATCAAAAATAAGTATTTAGACATAAAATTAAAGATGGTGAGGAACATACACAATGAAATCTAAAAGAAATGAATAGAAATAGAAAAAAGGAAGATAACCCCTTTTTATTGATTGGAAGAATAAACACTTAAGTATGATCATGTACAGATTCAATGCAATCCCTATCAAAGTTCAATGGCATTCTTCAGAGAAATAGAACAATTGTTATTGAAATTCATATGGAACCTCTGAAGATGCCAAATAGCCAAGGCAATCCAGACAGAAAAAAGAGATTTAAAAATATGGTCACACACACTCCCAGACTACAAGCTTTAATAAAACAACAGAACTGCAACAAAAACAGACATACAGACAAATTAAATAGAATTGAGCCCAGAAATAAACCCATACCTATATGGACAGTAAATCCAAAACAAAGGAGCTCAGTGCATACTGCAATTCCTTAAAGATCATACATTGAAGAAAGGAAAGCCTCTTCAATAGTAGTGCTGGGAAAAATAGCACAACTGCATGCAAAATAACAAAACAAGACCACTATCTCTTACCTTACACAAAAATTAACTCAAAATGTATAAAAAACAAACTTTGATGGAAGACCAGAAACCATAATGTATATAGAAGAAAACACAGACAAAACACTCAATAAACAATTTGGGCTACATCAAACTAAACAACTTTTGCACGGCAAAATAAATTATCACTAAAACAAAAATATACCCTACTGAATGGAAGAAAATATTTACAAACCATACATTTTGTAAGGGGATGATATAAAATATCTACAAAGATCTCATATAATCAATATAAGAATCTTATATAATCAATAATGAAAAAAATAGCCCAATGAAAAACCAAAAAAAAAAAAAAAAAAAAAAACACAA
>JAGFMF010011923.1:728451-751412 GCA_019455555.1 Galemys pyrenaicus
ATGGGAGGGAGAGAGAGAGAGAGAGAGAGAGAGAGAGAGAGAGAGAGAGAGAGAGAGAGAGAGAAATTAATCCTTGTGTACTATTGGTAGAAATATTGACTAGTCCAACCCTTATGGAAACCAATAGAGATTTCTCAAAATACTAAAAAAAAGATCTAGCATATGACCCAGCAATTCCACAGCTAAGTATCTACCCAAACAATGGAAAAAGACTAATGTGAAGGGATATAAACACTTCTCTCTTCACTATAGCACTATTTACAATGGTCAACCTATGGAAACCATGTAAGTGTCCAAAGATGGATGAATGAATTATGACAATGTAGTCTATATATATATCAAAAAGTAAAGATAGTTCTTTGAAAAAACAAAATATACAAGTCTCCAGTTAGGCTCAAAATAAAAAGGAGAAAGCTCTACTAAACATAGTTTGAAATGAAAGAAAAATGGTAAGAGATATCTCAGAAATATATGTACCATAACTGGGATACTGTGAAAATCTGTATGTTAGTAAATTAAATAACCCAAAGTACATCTAAGAATTTTTCTTGAGAACACACGTTTGCTTTCCAAACATTTGTTTCTTCATTTTAAGTAACAAATAGACTCCATGATAATCACTGGTTCTTAACTATGGCATAATTCTATTGCAATCAAATTTTAAGCAAAAACATGTCAAGTTTAGAAGAAACAACAACAACAGAACACATTCTCCTCCTTAGCTCATGAGATGTTCCATGCTTTGCTTAGCTGTTCTGAAGAAAATTCAGAATTCAATTTTTAGAGAAGGAAAAACATACTGTATTTTCAAAGGCTAGAACAAATCTAAATGTTTGTTAAGAATACAGAATAAAGAGAAGGATAAATCAATTTTCATGTATCTTAGAAAGATATACACCTGGAAGAATTTTTCTTAGATAAAAATATTTAGTTTGGAAAGGGAACTCTGGAGGAAAACAGACATATTCAGGAGGAATGGGAATGGCATCCTCTTGGACTTAACAGAAACAGAAGGAGAAATCAACACAGGGAAGGACAAAATGCATCTTACACCAATTATCCACAAAAAGGCAGCAGCTGTTCAAGCTTTTGGATGCTTGAGTTCTGCAAAGTCCACATAGAAACATACGGTACAGTTCACCACAAAACAATTTAAAGCTGTTATTGTTCATATTATATCTTTATGCTATTCTCAGTGAAAGTTAATAGGTACGTAAATCTTTCTCTGATGTATAACGAATGCGTGAGGAGTCTAGGGTTCACAAACAGTGAACTGTTTCGGAGATAGTTTATTGCATAATGGATTTAACCAAAATAATTTGTCTATATGCATTAACAACCCATACATATACATTACTATTTTTATATCATTGATATTATATATATTTTTTTAACAGCATAAGTTTGTTGATTGCAGTTGCCTTTGTAGCCATTTTGTAAAATTCAGTTAATAAGAAATCATTAAGCTTTTTAAAAGCTCTGCAGCTTCTTTAATAGATGCTCTGCCTTCAGGAAAAGTTGAAAGTGCCCATTAGCACCTCCCACCTATTTGTGTGGGCCTATTACAATTTTAACACTTATAAAAGGAAGTGTTAATGGCGACATTTCAAAGCAGTGGTTTCAAAGTATAAGGTGACTTTATTAAAAAAAATCAGAACAAATACTTTCCTAGTCTGTAGAAAAATATATTATTAAATTATCCTTTATTAAAAAAAGGAAATTATTTTTAAAATCAGTACAAATTCATAAGGTGAATTTAAGATACATTGATGTGTATAAAAATCTGATGCTAGTGAGAATTTTACATAATTAGAGCATTTAAAATGTCATAAATTGTCTAGTTCAAGAATTTTGAGGTAATGTTTTATAATTTAGGAAAGGTTATTCAGCTTTTCTATATATCTACAGTTTATATCATTTTGTTGGTTATTTTTCTGTACAGGCTTCAATTAAAGAGTTAGGTCAAGGTCTCCCTTGTGGAGCAGCAGGTTGAGCGCCGCACTGTGAAGCGTCAGCTGCACAGCAGCACGAGTTCGATCCCCTGCCTGGAAGGGGACCCTCATGCGCAGCAAACCTCTCCTGCCTCCCCTGGCTGCTGCAGTGTACCTCAGTTGTTCTGCCTGTTCTGCTTCCCACTCTGTCTCTGGTGAATTATCTCACTTCCTGTGACCCTGGCATGTACCCCAGCTTTTGTATGCATAAATAAAGAAATCTTTAAAAAAAGAGGTGAAAACCTTGGCGTGTGGTTGAAATAGAAGAATTCTAAACAGAAAAAACTTCACTCTTGAAATTTTCATCTTAGTCTCACATTTTAAATATGAGGAAATCCAACTTTTCCAAAAAAAATTTCTTGCACCATTTCAATTTAAGAGAAAATAGTAATTATATTAGTAAAAGATTACATGAAAAAGGTATGGCTCAAAAATTTAATTTCCAAGCAAGATATATGTCTTATGGAAATATTGGTAAGAAAATTTAATGATTGATTCACTTTCATTCAAAAGACAGCATGTATCTCAAATCTAATTTCTAAAGTGATTAAAATGTAAATTTCAAAATGTAAATGAATAACACACATGTGCTAAAATGAGAAGAGGCTTTTGAGGAATAAGACCCTGCATAGATGAAGTTAAAATTCACAAACTGAGTTACTTCAAGTGACTAACAATCTGTGTGTCTCAGTTTTCTTGGGGACAAACCAGAATAGTAATATTCATATCATTAGTTGCTTAATGGAGGAAATAATTCATTCAATATTTTTTAAACTGTAAAACACTTTTAACATAACTGCTTGCAACCCAAAGTTACAGAAGTAATTAAATTTCCATAAACTGAGTAACAGATGTGCAGATAGTGGACATTTACATCTAAAGCTATTTTATCTGAGGAGGGCACTAATACAGTGAAGTTTTATGAAGCCATGAAAAATTCTTATAACATACTCTTTGACTTTATTGCCTAGGCAGAACTTTTTGATTTAAAGTCCAAAGCACAACATTGAAAAGATGTATATTTAATATTTATATGTAAACATATATAACGTGTGTAGATGTATTTTTGTTGTCTTGTTCAGAGATTTATGAACGATGGTTTATTAATGTTTGTGTGTCTTAATTCAGATATTCTCTCTTGGTGGCTATTTTCATTCTCCTGGAGTCATGACAAAGACCCATAAATTGCCTAAGCAAATGTGTAAAATATTTGAAGTGATTTGTAACAGTTTGTATTTCCTACCAAGCCACTGGGGAGCATCTTGCTGTAAGGGACAGTGGTTGGCATAAAACATCAGAGCTAGCTTTGACCTTTAACTTGAGTCCTTTTTCCTTCTCTGCAGTCAAACCTCACAGAACTTGTTTTAGTAATTTTCATGTACAGGATATTGCTATATGAAAGCATTTGTTTCCTTGGTTAATCTTTAGAATTGTACTCTGTTACACTACCCCTAATGGAATTAGGTGCCTGATAACATAGGCAACTATGTGGTAAACAGTATTTAAGCTACTACTGACATACACAAATGGAATTTGAAAATAATCAAACCTGTTTAAAAAAACACAATTTTTTCACCTTTTCCAAGTATCTGGGTAAAGAAAACATCGATTTGCTTCTTAAATATCTTTTTCTTTTAACTCAGATTCAAACATTTACTTCAACATAGCATTTCAGTTAAATAGTTTAAGTCATTAAATAAATACAGGATATTTATGAGAATGAAGTATAGTAATGTGTATTCAAAAGTATCATAATTCATGAAATGCAATGTTACTAATATTACATTTCTGTAGAAAAATTACTATCTTATTTCTCAGAGCTCTAGGAGTATATGGGGGAAAAGATCTATTTCCTGAAGTTAAACTCCACCTTGATATTTTTTCTTCAACAAGCTGCCCACAAAGACTTCAAGAATCAAACTCCTCAACTTGAATATTCCATTTACTTAGGGAGGGAATTGAGAAAGGAGAAGATTGAACAGTTTCTTCTTTGTGAATGGCTATTTTCCCTCTATTGTCAGTTGCCAAGGTGTCTTCATTAGATGGAGAAACAAGCCTAAAGTCAATCAGAGGAGGAGATCACTGGAATATCCAAGAAAGTTCTATCCCACCAAAGAACAGTTTTCTCCATTATTTTACTGTATTTTGAAATACACTATGTATATGGACTTATGGTAACTCAAAGAATTTTTAGATTTTTTTCATTAGAGACTTATGAACTTATTGGACTAGGTCATTAATCAAAGCTATTCTAATATTATACTTTGAAAGAATTAACTTGCCCTAATTCGATTCTTGAGTTTGTGCATTCAAATCAGATTCTCAGATATCATAATGTAATAAACAATCTGCCTTCTAATTCTGATTAACAGAACTAGCATTTTATTGAGAACTTCTTATGCAGCTACACTGTATTAAGCTCTTGATCTTACTTAATTGCACTCTTTGACATAAGCAATTTTGGAATAATCCTTGTTAGCTGAACTTAAAAGAATGGGGTAAGTACAACCTTTAAATAACTTTTCAGTTTAAAATATAGGTGTCAAAGGTTTTGGTCCCACAGACTTATTATGAAGTTAAATATCCACCTATTTATTACATATGTGTTCAGTAGTAAGCAGACATGTAATCATTCTCAGCTCTCTCTCCTGTTAGGTAATCTAACACATCTTGATTCAAAATTTTTGCACAAAGAAGATGCAACTTTAGAGGCAGAATTTCATTGATATATTTTCAGACAAATATATCATTTTTCCCCATATAGTTGTTAAATACAAGACCATTTAAGGATTAAGCTTTGAATTCTTTTTTAAAAATTATTAATTTATGCATATAAGAACTGGGGTGCAGGTCAGAAATTGGGAGTGCTGGTGGTGGGGAGAGGATTCACCAGAGACAGTGGGGAACAGAACAGGCAGATAGGCTGAAAAACACTGCTAAGGGAAGCAGCCAGAGAGACAGGAGAGGTCTGCTGCACCACGTGGGTGTGTCCCTGGCCAGGGATTGAACTTGTGCTGCAGTGACTGCAGACTATTCACAGTGCTGCAACTTAACTCTTTGTGCCACCAGGGATACTCCTAAGCTTTGAACTATATCCCAAAAGAGTACAAACATCAGAGCAGTTAAGAAAGTAAAACAGTAATGCTAAAATACTCTAGTCAACCTGCAACAGGGTGATCTCCAGGAAAGGGAGGATTCCTAAGGAAGGGCAGATGGGGAAGGGTGGGGAAGCTAGAGAAAATGGGAGAAGGAAAGAAGGACATCAAGAAGATGACCTGGAAGAGTCATATGGAGCATGTGAAGAAGTTGTGCTTATGACTTGGGAGACATGGAAGTAGACAATTTAAAGAGGCAGATATGGTTAAGAGACCCATGGGGAAGCTGATGATGGCAGCCTTTACCTTGATTTTGCTGTTTTCCTTCCAGACTTGCCCAGTTTCTTCTGCCCCTTTTCTATGTGTCCCCACCAGAAGGTACCTTAGACTTGTGGCAAGCTTTTGGGTCAGTGGTCCTGCTTTGGGCCATCTGAGTTCAGTTGGGCATTTATTCACAAGGGGATGAATAATTTGGAGTGTTTAATTGGAAACTATTTCAACTATTTCTACTCATTGCACACTAATTGTATTAAAGTCATTTACTATATAAGATCTTATATACTAGAGCATGCTTTGCCTTATGCAGTGGATGGTAGAACCTATTTAAAACAGGCAGGATTGGGGGTACCCCTCATTTTGCCCATTAACGAATCCACATGTCTTGACTATTGATTACTTTATCCATGAGAGGTCATTTTCACTCATTATGCAAATCACCTACTTACTAATTTCACCAGTGAAAATCTAAATGTAAGTATTTCCTATGTGAAATAAGAATGTTTAAATTATTCATTACCAATAAAGGTTACTGAACTACTTTAGTAACTGCCTCTGGAAGGCTTTTGTAATCTAAGACTAGATATATTTTTCAGAGGGATGAAATTCTGACTAGAACAAATACATTTCCTCAGAACAAGGCTGAGCTCAATCTACTTCACTAGGGTGTTTTTGGGCAGCATAATCCAACTAATAGGAAAATCATGAAGCTAACTACACAAAATCCTCTTTTTGTCATATTTCTGCATGACTATATTCTTTTCTCTTAATGACAAATAGCCAACAATAATTAAAATGAGAAAACATAGAATATCAAATATTATGCCATCAATAATATTGATTTTTTTCCTCTTCCAAGTATTAGTTCTAACTTCCTTCTTTAGAACCTGATGAAATATTTATGGTACACCTGACCAGAAAAGAGATTAATTGAATGCCAAATATTTTATGCCAGAGAAATGTAAATATTTTCTAAGTTCCAAAATCCTAGAAAGACTTACAGAATTATCATATCCACAGTTTAAATGCCAATGGGTAGGTAGAACGACCTATAGCCTTTCTCAAGATAATCCTTACATTTATAATATTAAACAAATTTACTCAGAGGAGCAGAGGTAAGTAGACAAGTCAAGTGGAAATGAGAAAAGACAAATTTTGTTTTAACATTAAAAAAATAACAGTGAATTGAACCAGGTTTCTAATGTTAGTTACCTGCATAATAAACATGTTTGCAAATGTTTAAATTTTAGAGGAGGACATAATATGCCCCATAACTTACCAAACATACACTTTTTTTTTAAGATTTATTTATTTATGCATACAAGCACTGGGGTACAGGCCAGAGGTGTGGGGAGGGTGAGAGGATTCACCACAGAGAGCCGGGAGCAGAACAGGCAGATCAACGGAATTGCACTGCTGAGGGGAGCAGTGGGCCAGGCAGGAGAGATCTGCTACGCCATGTGGGTCCCCTTCCCGACCTACAGTGAGATTGAACTCATGCTGCAGTGGCTGCGGTTTGCTTCATAGAGCGTTGCTTAATCCACTGCGCCACCAGGGAGGCCCCAAACATACACTTTTTATTACATAGACTCAACTAAAGAAAATCTCCTGAAATACTCTTATTTTTGAGTGAGGTTTAAATGCCATCTCTGGTAAATAGGAAATATGTCCACCTGTCCTACCAACACATCTGTTTTCACATGTGTATATTTAAGATATTAATTAGAAACCATTGTGTGGCTCATACTCTAGGGAATCCTATTATACTTCTGGTT
This sequence comes from Galemys pyrenaicus, assembly GCA_019455555.1. Lineage (NCBI taxonomy): Eukaryota > Metazoa > Chordata > Mammalia > Eulipotyphla > Talpidae > Galemys > Galemys pyrenaicus. The sequence continues at coordinate 735,589 of JAGFMF010011923.1, forward strand.
GATCTTACAAACTGAACTGTGAGGAAAATACCCTTATTGCCTTATCCTTCTCCCTGTAAGTATAGAAAATGCCATAAAACTCTAAAATTTTCACTGGAAAAGTTTCTTCACTTTAATTTCAACACCTGTTTAACCTTAGCCTTCATATACATCAGTTACTCAAAGCTGACAGATCATAACCAAAATATATTTGTATTTAGGAAATACTTTTGTTCACAAATTTAGTTATTACTAATTTAAAATATATCAAGCAGGGCCTCCCTTGTGGCGCAGTGGATTAAGCAACGCACTATGAAGCAAACTGCAGCCACTGCAGCATGAGTTCTATCCCTGATACCAGCCAGAGAGGGGACCCACATGGTGTAGCAGACCTCTCCTGCCTCGCCCGCTGCTCCCCTCAGCAGTGTGCTTCAGTCAGTCTGACTGTTCTGCTCTCCGCTCTGTCTCTGGTGAATCCTCTCACCGCCCTGGACTCTGGCCTGTACCCCAGCTCTTATATGTATAAATAAAAAAGTATCAAGCATAGGCTAGAGGTTATGAATTAAATGCTCACTGTATCATGGAGAACTGTGAAGAGAACAGAGATATTGATATTTTAATTTCTAACCAGAGTAACTTCAGTTATGTACAATGACTGATAGCAGGGAAGGCAAATATGAAACTAATGTAACAAAATATAAAGTATAAGAATCTGAACTATGATTAGGATTACTTTATGATAAGGATAAGGAAGGAACTAGAACTTAGATGAGAAGAGAGTTACAACAAATCAAGTAGGCTATCTTTTGCATTTCTTTGCTATTTTAATTTCGTTAGCTCCTTTATCAAACCCTGTTAACCTTGATCTCAGTTTGCTAGAGCCTATTTTTCTTTTTTTTGCTTTCAAAATATTGAAGTTTAGTGTTTCCCAATTTTTTTGTAGCAGATTACCCCTTGATTAACACTTAGAACCACCTCTCAACATTTTCACATACATTACACATCTATTATCAGGCTGATATAGTTTTTAACACATTGCAGCAGAAACAAGACACTACATCAAATTGGTGGATCATGTATTTCTTCCAGTATTAGCAGTATATAAAAGGAAAAGCTTACAAACTGCCTTATATTAAAGATATGAACAAAATTCTATATGTGCATTGTCTATTAAAAGCTACAGATCTTAAATTCATAACCCTAATGTAACATATTTCTATCCCAAGTTCAAAGATCTGAACTCAAGCACTGACCTGCTTGAGTTTGGGATACATATAAATATTCAAAATAAATTTGTATATGGAAACAGGAATAGACATGGTTTATAAGGCAAAGATGAAAATAATGACTTAATTTTGACATGGCCCATACCAGATAAAATTCACATTAGATCTGTCTATAATGTTAATGAATAAGGAAACTGTTGTTTTTAACTTTTACCTATTGTGAAATGTAGGCTCTAATTCAACTTACATAGGCAAAACTGATAACTATAGGTCCAAATAAAACTTAATAGACTATTATAAAGGATTTTAAAGAAAAAAATTAAGAAAAAAGATTTTCAATTACCATTCAAAAACTGTATACAAAAATTATAAACATAATTTCAGCCTGAATAAGAACATTGCTTTTAAAATGCCCTTTGTCAAATGACCACAGAATTAAAAAGAAGTTTCTGAAGTCCCATTAGCCCCCACATGTCCCGAGTATATTGAAGATCACTGCTTATATCTTGGCTATTTGTACTTCTATCAATCATTATTCTTTTAAAATTTCAACATCGAGGTCTTTGAAAATATTCTCTTGTAAGCAACATGTCTAGTGCCAGTTATTTGTGTTTACAGGATGATGTATTTTAGATATTATTTTCTGTTTTCCTTGGTTTCTTAACATTACGTTGTCTGAATTCACACAGTTGGTCCAAGGCATCTGAATTTCATTACCAGATCTACTCAGTAAAAATAGCTTCAATACTAAATTTCTTAAAAGCATAGCAACTTTGAACTGTTTTCCATCTCCCACTCATCACTCAACACATTATAATCTTCACCCTACCTCCGCAAATTCAATGAATCTGCTCAAGTTTTCAGTGGCTTTTTTGTTCTATATCCACAAAAAACTTTTTAGTTCTCATCACTAAAGTCTGGGAAGGATTTTTCTTTTTAAGATTTATATATTTATGTATATAAGAACTAGGGCATAGGCCAGAGGTATGGGGTGAGAGAATTCACCAGAGACTGAGTGGGGAACACAAAAGGAGGATAGACTGAAACACACAACTGAGGGGTGCAATGGGTGAGACAGAAGAGGTCTGCGGCACTCTGTGGGTGATCTCCCTGACTGGGGATCGAACTTGTGCTGCAGTGGCTGTGTAAAGCTTCATAGTGCTGTGACTTAACACCTTGAGCCACCAGGGAGGACCCTAAAGTCTGTGAAGTATTTGACACTTTAATCACCCATATTTATCTAGCCCCAAAATACAAAAACACAAATTCAACAGGAAACTTGCACTCCCATGTTTATTGTAGTGGCATTTACTTACTATAGCTAAATAATGGAAACAACCTAAGTGCTCCAAAACAGATGTCAGATCAAGAAGATGTTGTATATATACACAAAAGAATATTACTTAATGATCAAAAATTATAAACTCATGCAATTTGCAGCAATACGGATGGAGTTGGAAAGGACAATGCTAAGTACAACAACTCAGAAGGAGAGAGATAAATACTGGATAATGTCGCTACCATGTGGAACACAGAGTGACTAACTTAAGGTCAGATAAAGACAAGCTTAAAAACTAACTCTTGGAATGTGACTTTCAGAAGGGAATCATCCAGAGGGGGTTGCATGGACTATGGTGGGTGATTTGGTGTTGTGTGCACTATGGTTGGAATACCTGATGGGATATCCTAATATTACCTCAATTAAAATAAAACAAAAATATGCCATTAACTCCTTATTAACTAGATGCTATGGATGATTTTAGATTGTGACAGATGTTCTTTGGAAGACAAAGGGAAAACATAACTTGCCATGGAATAGTGACATATAGTACAGTAAATGATTTTACTTACAACATATTTCTACATAGATAAGTGAAGAATATATTACTTTTTATCATCAATCTGTGACTCAAAATATATTCTTTTTTATGATTTATTTATTTATGCATACAAGGCCAGAGTTGCAGGAGGTGAGAAGATTCACCAGAGACAGAGCGGGGAGAAGAACAAGCAGATTGACTGAAATACACTGCTGAGGGGAGCAGCCGATGAGGCAGGAGAGGTCTGCTGCACCATGTGGGTCCCCTCCCTGGCCAGCAGCAGGGATTGAACTCGTGCTACAGTGGTTGCACTTTGCTTCATAGTGCGTTGCTTAACCCGCTGCACCACCAGGGAGGCCCTCAAAATATATTCTGATTTTAAGAGTAGAATTAACAAAATTCAGTTTGGTTTCACTTTTGTTAATTAATATTACAAGATGAAAATTTTCAGGTGATTCAAGAACATAACTTTTAGTGACTAAATTATTTTTATAACTATATAAAAATTATTTAACCTCTCCTAATTATTAAAATTATGATAACTGTTACTTACTCTTAGAAATAATGTTGCCATTAACTCCTGACATGTACATAGAAGTAAGAATTTGACTATTTCCTGATGAAAAATTTTCTTTATATTTAAGTGTTCAAGAATATAAAACATTTCAAGACTCCTATTTAAGCCACAGTTACTTTCAAATAATTGCAATTGTTTTTCATGCTAGCATAGTATAAAAGGTTCCCTTTCAACTCACCCTTGGCAACATTATTTCCATTTTACTAAATGAGGGTATGAAAAAAATAAAAGAAGTTTAGGATGGTTTCCCTTATATGTGACTACAGAGAAACTGAACAAAGGATCAGGAAAAAGACAATTTTTACAAGATGACCTTAGATCTGAGGCAAACAGTATAGGAGAGTCAGGGAGAGTAACCAAAAGAGGTCTCAAGTTCAATACTATTCAAAATATTTCTCCTAAGAATGAAGCTATCCAATATTTTTCGCTTGCCTTCTGACTTATTTCACTGAGTATAATTCCTTCTATCTCCATCCACGTTTCTATTAAGGCTCTAGTTTGTCATTTTTGATTGTTGAATAGTATCCCATTGTGTATATGTACCACATCTTCTTGATCCAGTCATCTTCTTTTGGGCATTTGGGTTGTTTCCAGGTCTTACCGATTATAAATAGTGCTGCAATAAACATGAGGGAACAGGTATTCTTTTGGATAAGTGTTTTTGTGTCCTTTGGGTAGATCCCTAGGAGTGGGGTTGCTGGGTCATATGGTAGCTCTATTTTTAGTAAAGAAACAACAGCTACCAAAAAATGAATAATAATGAGAGAGCTCAAGGAAATGAACAATTACAGCCAAAAACAAACAAAAAACATAAAAAGAACAAAAGGACAAAGACAAACCAAAGGGATCATTGTGGGGAGGGTGGGGTAGAGACCGGGATAAGGGCAGAAAGAGCACAAGGGACTGAGATGATGGTGCATGGGTGAAATGGTGGTGGGTACCCCCTGGGGACTGTCAAATATAATTAAACAAATCTAAGAAAAAAAACAATAATATTCAAAATAGCGTTCCACCTCAGGACAAGAACTATGATTATGATTTTCCCTGAACCTGAGATAATCTCACCCCAGACTTTCCTTTGCCCATATTTGTATTGCCTAATTTTATTCACTCTTTATATATAAAATCAACCAAAACTACTTGAGAAGTTATCATAGTATCCAAGATTAGATTACGTACTTTATATTCATTAGGATTCATTAGGGCATTTTATTAGGATGCTCCAGTTTTGTCTCACTTTACACTTGATAAGGATTGAATTCCCTGACTTTTTAAAAAGTACCTTACCTTCAGATTCATAGTCTATAACAGGTTCCAGGGTACTTTGGCATCCTATACTGCTATAGGATTTTACATCCTATACTGCTATAGGACACTGTTATTAAGAAAGTGTGAAGCAGTTAGTCACAGTATTGCACTTAGTACAGTAGATGGAGAAACAGAAAAGCAATCACATGCAGATATGTACACATACACAGAGGCAAATATGTACCCTTACTCACACATGCTACATAAAAATAAAAAAAACAACAAAAAAACAAACACCCAGGCATGTCCTCAGACCTGGTTTCTTCTCCTGGTTGCATAATGTGCTGTTCCTTAAGCTTTTTCCTTGTACAATATCCTCAGAGCATCATTCTCCCTTTGTGATCCATTATATTTGCCACATCCTATGATGGAGGAGCTGGCTCCTCCACTTAATTCACTCCCCTCAGGACAAATTACCCTCTTCTGATCACTATGGGAGATGTCTGAGGGCTCTTCTAAAGGCAGAAGTCACCTCTCACCAGTTATATGCTACCTAACACACTTCTTAAAACATCACCTGAAGTCAAGAAATTGCTATTAAAAAATTGCATGAAAAAATTAAACAGACCAGAGAATTAAAGTTTAAAACACTCTCTCATCTTAACTTGAAAGGATCTTAATGAAGCTAGGAGTGATGTGAGATCTAGTTAAGCATGGTGGTTAGGTGCACTTGGTTATTTTCATGACCTTTTCTTTCTGAAAGTTCATTAAAATTACAGTATAGTATTTTTAGAAAAGTATATTTGGAAACCAAAAAGATAAAAAGAAATATAAGATTAAAGAAGCATTTTAGAAATGGGAGAGTATATGAAGTAATGATGAAAACCACACTGACAGAGAAAATTTAAGCAAAAGTTTCCATAACACAAGGTTTCCAACCCTTTAATTCACACTTTAGAATTCTCTAAGCCAAATACAAAAAAGATAGGAAAATAGAACTCTGGAGAAATGAACCTTCCAAACATGAAAACATAGCTACAAATCTTTGGTTTTTAGTATCATCAACCTTTATTCAACATATTAGATTTTCAATATCAAATATGAATAGGAAGGAAAGGAATAAAAAATTGTGAAAATTCTTTATCGTTCCAGATCAAGGCCACAAAAATCAATCAAAAATGAGAAAAATATACTGAAATTTATGTACATACATATTGGTTGTTTCAATAAAAATGAGAAACTATTTCTTTATTGACACACACAGAGTAGTCTGCTGATTTATTCTACATGAAGTTAGAAGTATAAATTGTGTTTTGGAAAAATGAAAAATTTAAAAAATGAATGGAAAAATTACTAAGGAAATCTAAGAAGTGGAACAAAATAAAAGTAATGAAAAATCAGTGAAAGTTACAAGAAATATAGAGAAACATTCCAAGTAGTTCAGCATCCATACAATAGAAATTTAAAGAGAAAGAAGAAATTAAATAAGTTGAAAATATCAAACTGCACCACATTATTTTTAAGTACTGATAATATCAATATTGAGACTGGAATAACTTCGTATGTATTACATACAATAGATAACACAAACACATACACAAAACATGATCATTGCAGTATTTTCAGAACCTGAGCATCAGAATCACAATAAATTGTCAACAATATTGAGAATAAATAGAACACTGACACAAAATAACTCATCTGAACTGAATATGATGAAACAAAACAAAAGTTGGAAGCTACCAGAGTGCAACATGTGGATGGATCAATATAACATGATACTATACAGATGTAAGTACATGCTATAATTCCAAACAAGATAATTTCACACCAAAACCTGAAAGAATAGATTTAGACAAAGAAATTATCTACACCAATTTCTTTCATTTAGGAAAGGAGAAAAGATATATAACTAATTGTGTTAAAGTAAGCCTCGAAGTTATACTAGGAGAAAGTGACTGCCATATAGCAAAAGAGGGAATTTCAAGGGTTCAGAAATTGTTGTTTCTTGATCTGGTGCTGTTTGTATAAGATTTTTAACGTGTGCACAATCATCACAATGTATATTTTTGCCTTTGTACCACTTTTCTATAAAGTTTATGTTTTATTAAAGTTCATTTAAAAGGAGTTATCAGATTACAAAATAAAAATCTTCCTGAGGAACAGATGTTCAGTGGATTTTAAAGATAAATGAGAATATGGTGAAAATTTAGAATTCTTTTGTTAAATGAAAAGAAATGTAATGAGAGTTTTTTCCAATTAAAAATGTCCTAAGAAATGCAATATAACCATAGTATTCTATATATCAAAATTATAATAAGTATTTATATAATATGTAAAGCATAGTATTTGATAAAATGGTGACAACACTCTAATGGGAGGATTTGAGGTGGAAGAAGTTTAGTGTAGAACTAGCTACAAAAGATATATCTTTTAAAAGAAAACCATTTCTAAAACAAAAATCAAAAAGTGGTTATATAATATGGAGGAAAAATCACAAAATGAATTAAACTTGCTAAAATGATATAAGTGTTGGAATTTATAAAGAATTAGAGATGTGCTATTATTAGTCTAGTAGTATTCTATGTGATACATTTGAATGAATTCACATTATAAATTCTAATTTTAAAGATACAGACACAAATAGCCTAGTTGTGTTTAACTGTCTTTAAGACAGTTTTGGCAGTTGCTCCACAGAGACCTTTTATGTAACAGTGTACTTCCTGGATCATGGAATGGACCAATCAGGTGTGACCTATGAGTTTTTTGGTGCTTTGTTACCAAGACCCCACCTTTAAAAACAAGTCAGTTGTGGCAGAAACCTTTTATGTAAAGTACACTTCCTGGATTATGGGATAGGCCAATCAGCCACAGGATTGGAAAATAGCCCAATCAGACTGGTGGGTGGGGCACCCTGAAAGTGGACATAAGCTAGAGTTGGAGGGAGTCTAAGAGCCTCTGAAGAAGCAGCAGTCCTGAGGAAGAGCCCTTGCAGAGGAAGAGCCCCTGAGGAGAGTCCCTAAAAGGAAGAGGAGAGACCTGAAGAGGAGGAGACAACACCAGTCCCTGGAGAAGAGAAGAGGGTTCCAGCCTCCAAAGAAAGAAGCAAAGAAGCATCCAGCAGCCGCCCTCTGAAGAGGGAAGAGAAACTGAAGGACTGCAGAGACTGGGCCTCAGTTCTGTCTTCGACACTGACTGAAAGGAGCGCCAAGGCCTGGTGGCTCAAAGAGCTATTCATTGTTGGTATAACCCAACAACTCACAAAAAGCTATCAACACTGGGTGTCTCTGATACCACCTCTCTAGGACTAGTAGTGGCCATCACCACTGGCCAGCACTGTCTAGCATTCCCGATGACCACTGATGTCCATCACTGATGCTATCTGGATGAAGCAGCCAGCCATTTGTGGATACAGTATGTTTTTGATTCCCATGTTTAATAAACCCCATGGTTGTTATTCTGGGAGCCTGAGGCCTCTTTCATTTGTGCACATGGGTGAGAACCCATAGACAGTGACCTCTATCAGGCACTGTCATCCGTAGGCTAAAGCCCCTATTGATAGAGCCCTTGGTTGTAGTTTGTGGCCTTTTGGTCTTTTTGGTGGCTCTTTGGTCTAAGAGCCCTCTCTGCCCCTATTTCAGTTGGATTATAAATTTAAAACTACTCAATAAATTACATATTTGTTTATTTCAGGAATAAAGAGATTAGTACAAAGTTCCTCAATTATTCTGAGAGTCAATGTATTTGATATTCCTATCTCTGGATTTGAGCTTCTTGAGAAAATAATGCTTGACTATGGTGGAGGAATCCGGGTGTTTTGGTGTGTGGGTGTGTTGTGGTAATAAACATCTAAAGAGTTATGATACTACAGCCCTGAGTCATATAGAGATTGTATATTGGTATTACCTCAACCGAAGTTTTTTTTTAAAAGAAAATTGTCCTAAAATATAGAAGCATTTAAATTTGTTCCCATAATTTCATTTCCCTAACAGGGATTAGAATATGACTAAAATCTAGATAGTGTTTAGAAATACTATACTGTCAAAAATATCATTTATTTATAGAGCTATAATAAAATGAATTTTTGATAAAATATAAAAATATATCATGAGATAATTACATTTGGAAAATAGAGTGCTATATTTCAGCTTTAATAAAGTAATATATATTAGTTATTATAAATAAAACTCACATGTATTACAATAATGTCTGCAGGAGTAAAATATATTTTATTACATATATACTAATATATAGGCTGAATAGTGTATGGGCTTAATTTATTAAGGTAATGTTCAATCAAAAATTAAAAAGAATACATAATTTTTTTCTAAATAATTGGTGTTCAGGAGATAAGAGTTGTGTAGCATTACTCTTAATGCAGGGCCCAAATATGCTTAGATATAAAGCATTAAAGCAGGCTTGGCTTAAGGAAATGCTCTAGCTGTTAAAATAAATGACTTGGGAATGAGTCTGAACTAACTTCAGACAGGCTCTGAAGCCAGTTTGCTAAATATAGATGCTTAATTCTGCTGCCTTGGCTAAAGGGCAACCCAAAGACAGCTTTGTTGTCATTTAATAAATAGTGCTTCAGAACAGCCAAAGTGGCTTAGAAAACTTTCAACAGATCTTTCATGCATATGTGTATGTGTGTGCATGTGCATTGGTAGATATACAGATATATCATTTGCATCCATTCTCTCTATTCAGCTATTTTTTTGTTACGGTGCTGTCTTTACCAGTCACAGTGTTAGATAAGAACAAATACCAAAGCAAAACAAAACAGAAACACTAATAAGGCATATTTCCTCATTTCAATGGACTCTAAGGAACTACCAGAAAGGCACACAAAGACAAAGATGATCAAGCCTTCTGATGCAGTTTTAGTAAAGCTAGTTTACAACATAGCATGAGAATATCCCAAATTTAAATATATATATATATATACACATACATATAAATTGAAAGACTCAGATAATTATTAAGATTGGAAAAACTTTTCTGAAAAGGTGACACTAGTCCTGATTCTCAAAGAAAAACATCTTTTTCTGAAAGTTGGTAGAGATGGGATTATCCCACCCTTTGAGCACTCCAGAGGACAGCATGAGCAGCGTCTTAGAGATTGGTATCTGTGTGTGTGTGTGCATGTGTTTGTAGGATTGGTGTAGAAATTTATAGTTAACTAAGTAGCTTGAGCGTAGAATTCAATGCAAGAATTGGCAGAACACAAAACTGAGTGGTTCTCAATGATTCTAGCTTCCAGTACTAATTTTCATTTTATCCTATGTGTCACCACTAAAAAAGAAATTTCTGGCAGCAACATAGAATTTTGACCAATGTAAGTACAAAAAGCAATAAATGAGAATTACATTATATGCAGCAATGATCAAGATGGAGAGGACAGGGACAATTTGAAAGGTATCAGGTGGTTGACAAAATATGGGATATAAAAAGAGTCAAAGACATTTCAGACACTTGATTGGATGGTACTGCCCATGATGATATTGCATATTGGATGATATGGTTATATAATACAGATATTGTGAATTAAATTTTCAAGATACTGTATTTGAGTTTTCTAGAATTATTGACCAGGATATTACAACTTGAAACTGGCAGATATATATTAAAAGAAGTATCAGTGTATGAGTAAAAAAAAAAAAAAACTTGGTAAATTAAATACATGGAAGAGTTGATGAACTTCTGCATTCAAACAAATCCTAAGGAAATAGTGATCTTTTAGAAAAGAAGAGATATGTTACTAAGACTGTATAAATAAGTTGGACCCTTGAATAACCTGAAGATTAGAAGATCTGACCCCACTGGACACTCAAAAGTCCATATATAACTTTCACTCCCCCAAAACTTAACTGCCAGTAGCCTGCTATTGACTGGAAATCTTACCTAAACATAAGTAGTCGATTAACATGTTTCATGTGCTATAGGTAAGGTGTATTGTGTACATACAATAAAGTATGTAGAGAAAATCTTATTAAGAAAAGCAAGCTAGAGAACAAGTTAAGAAAATCATAAGAAAGAGAAATATGTTTATTATACTCTCTATCTTGGTACCCTTAGTTCATCTTGTCTATTATCTCTTGATTAGCAGAAACTGCTTCTCCTTTTATCTCAACATTTTAATACCAAAACTTTCTCTAAAATTATAAACTATCCTTTGTTGATATTAAATTCTGCAGCTTTGGATTCTTCACTTCCTTTTTAAGTTGTCAACTTTACTTGAAACACGAGAATCTGGAGAAATGCTTTTCTTACAGCAGTATAGCCACCAACAACCTGCATTTTTAATACAAAATTATAAGAAGTTTCTTAAAATGTAGAACTTTTTTGCTCCTCTTGCTACAGCTAGAGTGACAGCCTCAGGAGTTTCCTTTTCTCTCTTTTATAGTGTTCCTTATACTAATTCAGTTATTTTGACATAGTAGGCTTGTAGGGCTGCAGGGCCTGGTCCATGGTGCACATCAAGCAATATGCCTTTCTCTGTACTGCCAAGACTTTGGTTTCTTGAGATCACTTCCAGCATCAGCACAGCATTTCATATAGGTCCTATGATGTTATTTAAGACTTACAGTATTACTTTAAATATGATGGAAAATACAGGAGAGCCTGAATGGGAGGTTGGTGTTCATTGGAACTTTTTATCTATAATATCACGCAGTACTTTATTTTGTCACTTCATAAAAGTAAACTTCAAATCATATTCAGTTCTTAAATCCTCTATCCAAGTTACGCATGGGAAAGACCGATTCAATAATATGATTTTTTAAAGTGCATCTATCTTTTTGCTTATAATAAAATAACATTTCCTGGTTCTATAGGGTCTGAGAAGCACCACACTGTTAGATAATGATACCATTTTATATGCCTGAAAATTGAGAATCACACTAATTTCACAGAACATTTTGGCATAGATTTTCATTAAGTGACACAACAACTCCATTTTCTCCTTAAACTAATGAGGATTACAAATGCAATTATGACAACCAAGAGATGACAGAACGTTAGCTCTTTGTTCTATTCTGAAAACATTTCAAAGTAATGTAAGTAGAGCAGCATGTCTATCCAGATGATTGGGTATGCCTCCTGTCTTTAATGTGTGTGAAATCTATTTTTGTAAAATTACATTTAGCATAGGTTCTCGCTAACTATATTTCTTTTTCTTATGTGTGCATGGAAAGTATGACAGTTTCCTCAATAAAGATTTATAAATAGTAGAAACCACACTCTAATCACTATCCAGCATATCTTTCCCATCACTAGTGGTTTGACTGCATCAGGTGCCCTGTGACACACAGAGCTGTTGCTTTAAATCTTTTAGTTTATTATAGTTGATGTGTGTGGAGTTTCTTAGATGTGTAGATTTTTTTTCCTTTTTTTTTCTTTTATTAAAATATTTTAAAATTTACATATACTTGCCATTAATTGTAATCCCCATGTATTGTGTAGATTTTTATGTTTCTAAAAAGTTGGGGATGTTTTGGGCATTATTTACTCAAATATTTTTAATATTTCCTCTCTCTTTTCCTTATGGGACTTTTAAGTTCATGTGCTGATGCACTTAATGGTGTCCCAAATATTCCTTCATCTTTATTTGTTGTACCTCACAATTTTACATTCCTCAGATAGAATAATTAATTGCAGTAGCTTCAGATTTTTTTATTTTTTTCTATCTATCCAAAATGTTAGTTAATTCCTGTAATGATTTTTTTGCATTTCATTTACAATGTTTTTCATTTTCAGAATTTCTATTTAATTGCTTTTGTTTAACTTTTATGGTATTATCTATCAGTGCATGTTTTTATTCTTATTTCTTTTAGTTATCTGTTCATTTATATTAACAACTTGAGTATATTTAAGACAGCTGATTTACATATGTTCAATAAAGGGCTGTACCAAAAATATATAAAAAACTAAAAAATCTCAGCAAAACCCCAAACAATGTGATTAAAATTTGAATAGACACTTTTTTAAAGAAGACAGTCAATAGGCACATGAAAATATGCTAATCATCTTTTATTAGATAATTGCAAATGAATATAACTCTGAAATATTAACTTACACCTTTGAGAATGGCTACTATCCAAGAAGTAAGAAATAGCAAATATTTAAGAAGATGTGGAAAAAAGAGAACCCTTGCATACTATTTTTAGACTCCTAAAAAATTCAAAATAAAAATTATATGTGATCCAGTTATTTCACATCTAGATATTTACCCGAAGATTACAATTTCAACAAGTTTCATTAATCTGTGGCCACTGCATCATTGTTTATAATAGCTAAGAGCTAGAAAAAATCTTCAAACTAGATAGACATGCTCAGACATAGTATAAAGAAAACGTCATATGTGTGTGTGTGTGAACAATGCAATACTACTCAGCTATTAAAAATGATGAAATTCTGCCATTTTGGACCAACAGGAATATATTAGAAGGTATAGCCTTTAGTAAAACAAGTCATACTGAGAAAGACAAACATTCTATTATTTCACTTATATGATACAAAAAGAAGCTAAACCAAGTAAATAAAACAAACTTCCAGACTTGAAGACCGAATTAGTAGTTACCAGAAGGGTAAGGATAAGGGTGACTAAATTGGGTTATTGGGTCAAATGTAAGGTAAAAGACAGAATTGACTTTTTAGTGGTGAACTAAGTGTAATATATAAAAACATTAATTTATAAAGATTACTCCTAAAATATGTTATAATGTAATGCTACTTCATTGTGAAAAAGGTAAACATTCTTACTTATCAAATTCAATAGCTGGACTTGCTCAGGGATCATTTCTTTATTATTTTTATTAATAAATTAGACTTTTTTCTGTCTTTGTTTGCCTGTAATTTACAGACATTTAACTAATTGGGCATTTTGAATATTATTATATAATATTGGAAATGAGATTCTTCCTCTTCTAAGACTTTGCTCTTGTTAATACTTGAGATAGATAGTTGTCCATGTTTCTTGTGATTTCTCTAAGTTATTTTCCAAAGACTATAATTCTTGTCAAGTGTGGCCACTACATCACAATGCTCTTATTTATTTGTTTTTGTCTTTTGCCATTTGGGTCTGTGAAAGGTACTCCTTCAGCCAGTTGTGCTGTAGCCTTCACTTTCCACATGCCTGCACAAAAAATGAAGTCACTAGTGTAAGCCTAAGGTTCACTTAAATCTTTTCTCTGTCTGTGTCCATTCCTGGGCACGTTCACGGCGCTCCAGTTTCCCTGGTATATGTGGTGATCTTTCTATGACCTTATTCCCTCAAAACTTTTCTCCTTAGCCTCTTTCCTATGATTTTAGATCTCACAGTTGCTTGCTAGTTGATGTCCCGATGGGGGACAAATGACTGTAAGTACTTTCTCCACCTACTGCTAGATAAGTTGCTCCAGTCCAGAAAAGTAGTAAAATAAAGGTCAGTCTCTATGTCGGTATCTCAGGGGCCTCCAAATGGTCAAAATACATAGACATGATTTTTTGGAACAAGATCCATGTTCCGTGGCACAGTGGGTTAAGCAACGCACTATAAAGCAAACCACAGCCACTGCAGCATGAGTTCGATCCCTGCTGCCGGCCAGGGAGGGGACCCACATGGCGCCGCAGACCTCTCCTGCTGTGCCCGCTCCCCTCAGCAGTGTGCTTCAGTCAGTCTGCCTGTTCTGCTCCCGGCTCTCTATGGTGAATCCTCTCATACCCCCACACATCTGGCCTGTACCCCAGTGATTGTGTGCATAAATAAGTAAATACTTAAAAAAAAAAATCCATGTTCCTCCTACCCCTAAACCCTGCCTATACTCCCCCTCCAACAAGCTACCGCACCCCTCCCCAGGAACATGTGCAACAACTGTTGCTAATCTGGAGACTGAGGAATGATAAGTGGGCTAATATATCAAAATTTAGCAGTCTCATTCTTCAGTAAACACGCCCCTTGTTTTCTAAGGGAGCTTATTCTATCAGTTTTTGTCAGCTGACTGGATGTTTCAGGGAAAGAACTGATTTTTGTACCTTATAATATGTGTTATCTCCAAATTATCACACGGAGATATTTAAACAACCCTATACCAAGGAATAAATCAAATATCAATTGTAAATTATTTAGAATAAAATTATAGCCAAATTGTTACAAGTCATAAAAGAGGTTTAGATTTTTCAAAAACAGAAAGATAAGAATAAAAATATTTCAACACACACAAAAATAAAGATACTTAAGCATACAGTGAATCTTTTATAGCATAAAAAATGAAACTCATAGAAAAAGATAAAGATTACATAAAGTAGCATTAAATCTGAAAAAAATTAAAGATTTATAAGGAAAGAATATAGATTCATGAAAAGTTAACTCAAGAAAAATAATTACAAAACTTTAGGTAAGATTGGATAGATGATAATGAATACAGATAATCAAAGAATGACCGAGCTATAATATCTCATTTGAAAACATATATTTTTTTCAAATTACATAACAGTTACACTGAGGAAATGCAGACAAAATATTCACAAGAAAATAATTTGATGGTTAATTTAACAACAATCACACATTTCAAAAAAGTATTAAGAAGGAATCAAAGAATATTATCAATCAAAAGGAGGGTTATTTCAATTCTACATTTATAATTCCAAAATGTAATAAAATGAGGAATTCCTTAAAGATATGAAGTCATAATATTGATTGCCTATTTCAATAACAGAAAATTCAATGTAATGAAAGTTATATACAAATACACTTTGACTATAAGTAGAAAAATATGAGTAACAAAATTTATAAGACTCATTAGGTTATTTACAAGCATATTTTTCAAAAAACAGTTGTTTAAATATTCATAATAAACATTCAATGGAGGGCCTCCCCTGGTGGCGCAGTGGGTTAAGCTATGAAGCAAACCGCAGCCACTGCAGCACGAGTTCGATCCCTGCTGCCGGCCAGGGAGGGGACCCACATGGCACAGCAGACCTCTCCTGC
This sequence comes from Galemys pyrenaicus, assembly GCA_019455555.1. Taxonomy (NCBI): domain Eukaryota; kingdom Metazoa; phylum Chordata; class Mammalia; order Eulipotyphla; family Talpidae; genus Galemys; species Galemys pyrenaicus. The sequence continues at coordinate 751,405 of JAGFMF010011923.1, forward strand.
TGTGCCCG
>JAGFMF010011923.1:751462-780992 GCA_019455555.1 Galemys pyrenaicus
TCTGCTCCCTGCTCTCTGTGGTGAATCCTCTCACCCCCAACACCTCTGGCCTGTACCCCAGTGCTTGTATGCATAAATAAATAAATCTTTAAAAAAAAATAAACATTCAATGGAACTTCAGAAAACTGTTAAGTTTTCAAATATAAACATATAAAAAAACCATACCTTGTTTTAAGAGTTTCAGTGATGTGAAGATGTGAGTTTGATAGCTTTTCATATGAAATTTAATGCTGTTATAATACAAATACCCATAGTTTTAGAATTTATTTTCCTCTGTGCCATTGTGCACAAGATACACTCACATGTTTGCCAATCTAATTTTCTTTCAGACCTTTGTTCATTTCATGACTCTTGCATGGAATGAAACTTGTACATGTGACTCCTCTCATACTTTAGATCAAAGTTTAATTGTGTCTCCTTAAAGGGAACTGTCTTGACAAGTCAACTAAAAGAATTCATGCCAATTGATTAGATGACAAACACAACTTTATTATCTCTTTTGTCAATAATTTAATGATTTTGTGGTCATGGTGTTAAGGAGCTGCCTTTGCATCCTAACTTTACAATACGTGATCTGTCAATTTGAGGAAATTTTTCAAAAATACACCTATCCTTTCAAATTAAAATGAACAGTTAAAATATAACAGTTCTTATTTTCTCTCTTAAAAAAAGCAGGTAAACAGAAAATAGCCTGCTTTCTTGGGAAAAAACAGAATAAAATAAATGTTTAAAAGTAAAGTATGTGTTTTAAATTGTAATGGGTATCACGTTGGGAAAAACAATTTTACATAGAGTAGATGTCACTGATATGATCACGTTGGAGTTAAATCAACACAATTCACCAAGTATTTTGGGATTAGACATATGGCTGTTTCTTTTTCTTAAAGAGAAGACACAGGATTCTTCTGGCTTGGTCACATTAAGATTACCAAATATGAAATGGAGATTCCAACTTGGTAGGAAAACAGGCTATGAGAAGTGGAATGTAATTTAGAAATTTTTATTGTTCATAAATTATCCATGCAATTCTTCAAAGTAATACACCTCTGAAATTTAAAAAAAAATTCTTAATGACAACTTTAGTAACTGACTCTTACTTTCATGGCACCTTCTAATAAAGATAAATATGATATAATAATTATGATTTCATGGTAAATACGTAACTATTGCAATATTGTGTTCATCTTTAATCTTGATTTCTAGAGTAAAATTGAATTTTGCTTATTAACTCATGGAGAGGTGTGGAAGGTTTTACAAATAATATACTCCAATGAATCACTACTCTTCTGCATCCCTGCTCTTATTTAGTCCCTCTTTATAGCTGGGCTTGATCATGTGACTGAGTGGACAATGGAACGGAAGTATGTAATGTAATCAACAAACTTCCAGAAAAAATTGACCTTGGGCTTCATCATCTTGAAATGTTGCTGTTAAGTCCAGCCTAGCCTACTGGACCACCTGGATCTGGAAATAGTCATTATCAATTGTTTGAAATGGGAATGAAACAACTTATATTGCCCATTTGTAGTACAACTGCCAAGTGATCAAAGTTACAGGAGTTATTCCAGGTGAAACCACCTGGAATGAAATGAAAACCACCCAACTGAACCCAGCCACAATTACTGATACAGAAAATCATGGATAAATGGAGCACTTGTTATTTAAGTCACTAAATTTTGAAGTGATTTGTTATGCATCAATTTGATTATGAACCAGAGAATAGGAGATATGAGGATTTGTATATTTAAATAGTATGTTATACTCTACAGTCACTTCCATTTCAGCTATAACAATACTATGGGTAAATAAAATCAAATTTCTTAACTTCTTCTATGTCATACCCCCAACATATAATCTTTATACCAACAAGTCCTCCTGAACTAGTAATCTTTAAAGTGATATCAGTTATCAGTTTTGTCACTATAAGCTTGAATGAAGGATGACATTCATTTATTTTTAAAAGAGAGAGGAAAAGAATTGGGGTAGGAAAGAGATAAATGTAGATCTTTGATCCTAGTAATATGTACTTGAGTTATCCCCTAAAATGGCAAATGTTGTGATTGACTCAATGTCCCTTAAATTCTATTTTTTTTTAATGCAGAGAAAGATGGAGTATGTTCTTCTGGCACAAGCCCTTAATACTGAAATTAAAGGGGAGAAAGGAAAGAGACTCACATCAAATTAAAGTATTTTCTGCTGCTTCTCCAAATCCAACTTAATTTTCTCATTCCCTTGAAATAAAAAAAAATTCTAGTTTTACCACTGCCAGGTGTTTGGATTTTATTGAAAACTTCATTTGAACTAATTGTTCTTTCAATGATTTTTACATGTTCCAGATTCACACTTATTTGGCCCCACTGAGTAGGTGCTGAAATTTTGTGGAAACAACAGGAAAATTCCAGGGCTTATTTTTAATAGGATCTTAATTTGAATTGTTAATTTCACTCATGGCTCCTCTGGATTAAGTCTGTTACTTTATCCTATTTGGGAACTGATTAGTGTACCCAGAACACCATTTATGGAGACCAAGGCCAGGTAGAATTACTTTTTTCATCCAAATGAATAGAAGACTTGTTTCAGCAATGGGACACCTCAAAAATTTGTAAGAATTGTTGGCTTATTTCATCCTACTAATAAATGTAGAGGTATGCTAATGGGAAGGGGCCTCCATGGTGGCACAAGGAGTTTAGTCACAGAACTAGGAAGCTATCTGCAGCCACTGCAGCATGAGTTTGAGCCCAGACCAGGGAAGTGACCCACATGGCATAATAGACCTCTCCTGTCTCACCCAATGCTCCCCTCATCAGTGCATTTCAGTCAATCTGCCTGTTCTGTTTCCCAATCTGTCACTGGTGAATCTTATCACCTCTCACCCACCTCTGACCTGTACCCCAGTTATTCTATGGATAATTTTTTTTAAGCTACTGGGAAGCATGAAGGATATATGCTGAATAGGGTAAGTACTGAAAAAGAAACTATTAAACTTCATTTTACTTATTAGAAAAAGGAAACTAAGTAAATAGCTATAAATGAAATTCATAACAATACACAAATTGAAATTTTTTCCCTTCTCTTGGGAGGTCAAAATTCCACATAAAGGTTATAGTTGACTCTCCAGATATGTCGGTTCCACATCTATAAATTCAACCAATTGATATCCAGTGTTGGTTGATGTTGTAATTGTGGTCCTGTGGACATGGAGTATCAGCTCTGTTGACTGAAAAAAATCCATATGTAAGTGAACCACAAAGTTAAAATCCATGTTTCTCAAGAGTCAACTGTACATATGTTTTTGTTTTTTAGGCCACCAGATACTATTAAATAACCAAGGATTTGAAAGTATAAAAACAGAAAAATCAAATACTGAGCCCTGGGACTCTCTAGTGATAAGTCAGAGAAATAAAAATGAACTAATAAAAAGACTGATGAGTAGGTCATACTGATATAGGAAGATTATTAGGACAGTGAACTGTTGTAGAGACCAAGGGACAAAAGCCATTTAAATAGGGAAGAGTGATTAACTACTGCAATAATTCAATGTCTTAGTTCACTTGTGCTGTTGTAACAAAAAAAAAAAAATGCTGTACTGAGTGGTTTAAACAATAAACATCTATTTCTAACATCTCCAGAGACTGCCATCCAAGATCAAGTTGTGAGAGGACTCAGTGTCTGGTGAAGTGTTTTGCTCAATTTCTTGTTCATAGACCAGTTTTTTGCTTTTAACTCCCTTAGTGAAAGAAGGAAGGAGTTTTCTTAGGTAATTTTTTAAGGACTCTGCCCTCATTCCTAACCCTAAAGGTTTACCTCCTAATACCATCATCTTGGGGTTAAGATTTTGAATTGTGAATTCTAAGGTAATATAAGCATTCTAACCATCATATTCAAATAAGTAAAATGCTTTCATCGAGCCTATTTCTAGCAATAGTGCATTAGATAATGAAACCCTTTTACTAAAAATGCAGAAGACATAAGTGTGCATAATATATTGCTATATTTTATGTTATATTACATAAGCATAAACAAAAGTATAATTATTAAATCAATATATTAATATTTTATAAACTCATAACACATGTTAATTATAACAATTGATGCATTCATTATGCATTAATATATTTAGAAAGTTAACAATACCAGCCAGTTCTCTACAAATGGGAAAAAACTTAAGAAAACATGTATTGTGTTAGTTCATTCTGATTTTGGTATAAAATGGTGAGAAACCTACCTTTGACTGACTTGATATGATAGCAGAGGCTGTGGTTGGTGTACAGGGCCAAACAAACAGTGGAGTGGATGCTGCTTCCCTTTATATTGTACTTGAATGTGAAGGTCAAGATCCTATGATTATTTGCCTAATAAAATAGTATGTTCAAGGAATATTGCATAAAGTATATTACATAAAATAAATACATATAATAAAAACGAAGAAAACTAATAGTTGAATTAGAAGCCCTTATTTAGGCCCATGTCCTCTAGATATTAAAATCTTCAAATATAGACAAAATAATTTGCATAAGGTAAATGATATAATGACAAAACCTGATAAATCACAACTATTAAAATAGATAAAAATGCTTTATAATTAATGAATGAAGTGATAAGAGCAAGGAATTAATGGTAAAGAAAATACATATTAAAAAAGTTAAGATGATTACAAAAATAATGTTTGCAAATAAATTTTTAATGATAAACACATATTTCTATAAGGAGAAGAAAAGATAAACATATCAAAAGAAAATGCATAAGAAAATACAGAGGATGAAGCATGGAGATAAAATACTATGGGAAATTCACAAAATATAATGAATATATTCTACATATGCAATTGAAATATTAAAGATATCAGTACTGGTTCTGAAGCAGTATTTGCAAAATTATTTCCTCAGAATTTCCCCCAAATTGAGAATATTGAAATTTGAGTTTTAAGTCTATCTACAAATTCCCTAGTATTATTAAAAATGAACTCATTCATGACTGGATAAAAAAAATGTGGTATATATACACAATGGGATATTATTCAACAATAAAAAAAAAAGATAAACAAGAGATACATGGATGGGGTTTGAAGGGATTATGTTTAGTGAAATAAATCAGAAAGGAAAATATCAGATGGCCTCCTTTATAGGAGAACTACAGAGGTTCAAGGAAAAAAGATAATAATAACATCAAGAACAACAAAAAACAAGAGAAAATGAAAATAGACAAGACAGAATGTCCCTGAGACATTCTGCGGGGAAGAGGAAGGGATTGGGAGCGAGGCTGGGGTGGATTGTGCACGGGTGAATTGGAGGTGGAAATTCTATGGGGACTACACTCAGGAAGGAAAATAAACATTGTAAGAAAAAATAAATAAAAAGGAAAAAAATGAACTTATCCAATGTTTACGAACAACTTATTTTTTAAAATCTCAGCAGTCAATTCTTATTAATCTATATGGAAAGTCACATAATTTAGGAGAAAAATGACCAAGATATTTGGAGTAATATTTTCTAAAGAACACATTCTACTTGGAATAAGCACATAAAAAAACTTCTGACTTTTGATGATAATCAGGAAAATGGCAATTATAAAGGCATAGTGAGATAGCTACCATATACACACAAATTGACTAAAATTTACAAGAGGGAGCAATCTGTTGTAAAGAATGTGGAAACTGGGCAATCTCCCATACAAGTAATGAGATTACAACTACTCTACTAATTATCTGGGTATGTCTACCACAGAAGTTCTCCAAGTATGGCCTTAAGATCACTGGCAGGGTAGGAGTGGAGGGTAGAGAGACTGAATCCTGAGAAATTTTTAAGGTCAGTGAGGCAAAGAATACTAAAACATGACTTTTTTCTTTTCATTCTCTATAGTTCATGAGAATATAGCAGAGTTTTCCAGAGGCTACACAAACAGATAAAATGAAGAAACAGGTGTGAGGATCAACCTGTCATCACTGGACATGAGAGGAGGAAATTAATGAGATTTTCAAAAAAATGTAAAACCATGTTATTTGTGTAATATTTTATTTGGAAAATATACATATTTTTCATGAAAACTAGGTTATTTGTGTTTGCATATACTGGGCTTAATTTTTTTTAAAAGATGTATTTATTTATGCATACAAGAGCTGGGATACAGGCCAGAGGTGTAGGGTGTAGGGTGAAAGGATTCACCAGAGAAAGACAGAGTGGGGAGCAGAACAGGCAGATCGTCTGAAATACATTGCTGAGGGGAGCAGCAGGCGATGTAGGAGAGCTCTGTTATGCCATGTGAGTCACCTACCTGGCTGGGGATAGAACTCCAGCTGCTGTGCAACAAATGCTTCACAGTGTGGCGCTCAACTCGCTGCACCACCAGAAAGTCCCATGGTTTTAATATTGTTTTTAAAGGAAAAATGCAGGGGCCTCCCTGGTGGCGCAAGGAGTTAAGCCCCACACTATGAAACATTCATAGCCACTGCAGCAGGAGTTTGATCCCCAGCCAGGAGCTGACCCACATGGTGCAGTTGACCTCTCCTGTCTTGCCCCAAGTTCCCCTCAGTAGTGTATTTCAATCTGCCTATTCTGTTCCCTAACCCATTCCTGGCGAATCCTCTCATGCCCCACACCTCTGGCCTGGACTCCAGTTCTTGTATACATAAAATAAATAAATCTTTAAAAAATGCAAAAATTAAATACTCTCATTTTAATTTCTACCATAGATATTATTAATATCAAATAAATTACCAGCTGTAGTAGAAATAGTCACAAAACAAATCTTTTGTTCCTCAGTAATTTCAAGACTATAAAGAAAAGCTAATATGAAAAACCTAACATGCTAAACTGATAAAATTAACCATGTAACTAACAAAACCAGACCATATACCTAACAGCGATTCACACAGAAGACCAGGGAGAGACACTCTCATAGTAGCCAAAATACAGAAACAAAACTGCCATCAAGAGTTAAGAGATTAAATAAAGTGTATTAAGTAACAGAATCAAGTAATACGGAAATGAACAGATAATAAATACAGGCACCAATATGGATAAATCACACAAAAAATGAGTGAAAATACAAACTTAATACTCATTTATATAAAATTGAATAATTCTACATTAAGTGGCAATATTTAGGGATTCAAAGTTAAAATGGAGAAACAAAAAAAAAAAAACTGCCAAGAAAAATGAGGGAAGGATTGTTACACACAAAAAAAGGTTACGCACACCCCGGTAATATATATATGGGATAGGAGATCAGTAATTGGAAAGGGACCCAAAGGCGCTGAGGTGTTTGCATTGTTCCATTTATTTTTTTAAGGATTCATATTTTATTTATGCATGCAAGAACTGGGATGTAGGTCAGAAGTGTGGGGGTGAGAGGATTCACCGGGGACAGAGTGGGGAGCAGAATAGGCGGATCTACTGAAATAGACTACTGAGGAGAGCAGGGAGCAAGACAGGAGAGGTCTGCTGTGCCATGTGGGTCAGCTCCCTGGCTGGGGATCTAACAAATACTGCAGTGGCAGCTGGTAGCTTGATTGTGCTGACTTTGACCCACCAGGGAGGTCCCTGTCCCATTTATTGACTTGAGTGACTCAGATAATTTCTTTGTGACGAATCACCAAAATACACACTTATGTAGTTAAAATATTATGAGGAGTTTATTCTACTTTAAAACAACAATGGTGTAAGTTACAAATAAAAAAAGATTTAAGAAATAACAGAGGTCCATGTTTTATTACCAGAACAAGTTTCATTGCTAAATTTTTATGCTTAGCATGATGTTAGAAATTTGAAATATATGGTGTGACTTGTCGCAATATCAGAAAGATGCTTTAAAGGAATGAAAATAGAAGGGAATGTGGCAGATGTGACAAGTGAGTTTTTTCTCTAGCTGGGAGCGCAGAAAATCTTTAAAATCTCAAACTATAGTATTTGCATGAAAAAATACTCGATATTTGCCAGACACAATTTTCTCTCAGAAAGAAACATCTTAAAAGTCAATGAATAAATCAGAATTTGACTTTAGTCACCAAAAATCATAACATCTATAAACAAAATTTGTTAATATTTAAATCATGTGATAACACTTATAAATCTGTCAAAAATGAATATCAAAATATTCTAAAATGTAGAAAAATGTGCTATTCTTATTAAAAATTGAGAGAACTGCTTTGTTTTTTAAACTTCTTAATTAACTCATTTTGAGTAAATAATTTTGTGCCTTGTGGTTAAAAAACTACTTTTGTAGTGCCAGAAAAATCAGTTTGTGTATATTTTTAATGCTTAGAACACACTATGAACTTAGATATTTTTCTCTTTCATAAAAAAAATACAAGTCAAAAGTCTCAGGATGAAATACACTGTGAGAACAAAAGATGGCTTCCCAGATAGCAAGGGAATATTGGGTTTTAAAAGAAGTTATATTCCAAATGGTAATATGCTGCTATAGCATGCAATAGATTTTCTCTTCCAATTTTGATTTAATTTGTACACAATAGGCATGGAACTGCATAATCTGAGCACTGACATCTTACAAAGTAATATAACCAGCTGTTTATCAATCCATTTAAAATCTTACACTGTGTCTCAACTAGTTGTTAATGAGTTACATATCATTGTTCTGAAACACTAATTTGTATTACCTTCTTAAGCAAAGATACGCTCTCCCCAAAAAATTATTTTACATTCAAAAATCTATTTTTATTACCGGCTAAGTCAGTCAACACCCAATAAATTCCCATTCTAGACACAGGTCTGTGTTAAGTTTTCAATACCACTTTTGAGAATCTCACAGTTAGCAAAGCTTCCTACCATTTCTGAGATGAGCAGCTTCACCACTGTCAATAGCCATAAAATTTTAAAATGGAAAGATTAGAAATTGAATTAGAAATATCCACATAATATATTTATAAGATACAGATTAATCTAATAACTAAAACAGTGGCCTTAAGTCACACAATGAAGTAGCAAATCTTGAAAAAGAAAACCATCTGGATGAATTTGAGTTTTATGCCTTGGCTACCTTGAGCTCAGTGAGAAAATAATTCACTCAAGCCTCATTATTTAAAAATGTCTGGGCAACTAAAGTCCAGTGTCATGTCATGTCAGCTGAATGTCATTGGAGTGAGAATAAGAATTACGAACATATCTGCAAGAGCTCTGTAATCCATTATTTTACATCAACTATCTCATTACAGATTGGACAAATACTACCCCTTTAAATCAAATTTACTAAAAATAAATCTGTATAAACTCTGAGCATTTATTTAAAACATATACACAGGGTCTCTCTGGTGGTGCAAGTTTAAGCACTGTACTAGGAAGCATCCGCAGCCACTGCAGCACCAGTTCCATTCCCTGTCAGGGAGTGGACCCACATGGCGCAGCAGACCTCTCCTGTCTCGCCCGCTGCTCCCCTCACCAGTGTGTTTAAATCAGTCTGCCTGTTCTGTTACCCATTTTTGTCTCTGGTGAATCCTCTCACCCCCCCACACCTCTGACCTGTACCCCAGTTCTTGTATGCATAAATAGATAAATCTTGGGGGAAAAAAAAACATACACACACACACACAGAAAGTCAAATATTTTAAGTCCTAATTCAATTAGGAAATCACATCTACAGCTACATTTCATGATGGAAGTAATCCTTACTGACTATAATTACTACAAAAGGAAGTAACCCTTCAAGGAAATACCCTTGACTATAGAGCTTACTTTTTAATTAATCAACTGTTATTACAAGAAACACAACCGTGTGAATGAAGCACAAAGTAAATGAATGACATGCTATTAAAATTTCTGCAGTCACATTTAAAGCATACTTTAGTAAAGGGTATAAAGGAGTCCTGCATAAAGCAATTCCTTTTATTTATTCTAGTTTTACATACTAAATAGGATTTAATTTTATAATACCTGGATAACGACACATAGTTAGGTTGAAGCATTTTTTTGTTTGTTTTTTTCCTCTCTCCTTTTAAAATTAAATTGAATTTTATATTGAGCAACTTTACTGCTAAATTTTTAAAAGCCATGCCAACTCTAAATGTCATGATTATGCCCCATTAAGCAAGTTCCTAATTATCACTGAAGATAGATTAAAACAAAAGTAAAGAGTGCCATATTATGGGTTAGTGTAAAAATTCTTCATTCTAAGCAGAGACTAGTCAATGTAATTTAGAGACTATTTGCTAGAAAATATTTCAGTTTGTCAGAACACAAACTGAATTGACTAGTGAAGGTTAATCTCTTACAATGAGATTTCAAAAATGAATGTCTTTTTATATCATTGTAAAAAACACAAGTGACTTTGCTTTATTGTCACAAATATTTAAGTTCATAGCAACTCACTATGTTAGAAGATATTTTTGAAGCAACAATTTATTTGCAGGGATCATTAATAGATTGAATCTTGGCTTAATGTTTTTCTAATAATAGGGTTAATTTTCCAATTACAGTTTAGATAATATATATAGGTAGAAGTTTTTAAAGTTTTTAAAAATAATTATCATTGTAGGGAAATATGATTAAAACAAAATAATTTTCTATTAATTTAATATCATTTATCTATGATCTAAAACTTTCCCATACATTTAATCATTAATTAAATGTAGTTGTTAGGAATGAATGTGCTGTCTACTGGTTCCAATGCATATAGCTCTCATACAGAGTTAAATTATCCTATATTCAACTATGAGTACTAGTTTAAAATGGAAATAAAGTATATGAGAGAAACACACATCCCTTACCATATTCATACCTTCACACTTATTTCCCAAATGGTAAATACTAAAGATCACTGAACATGAATCTCTAATTTCATAACCAACATTATAACCACCAAAAATAAGATGGCTAGCTCAGACCACAGATGTTTCTGTGAAATGCTCAATTTAGATTTCTGAGCTTGGTAAACCTTTTAAAATCATCAGTTTCATCTCCTTGGACACTAATGCTCAAATGTTTTAGAATTTTGTATAAACCTCTTAACTCATAGCAATATTTTTTTCAAAGACCAAGTGGATTGGATTACAAATAAGGATTCTTTTTCCAAATTGTATATTGTGGACACTGGCCATGTAGATATTAATAGTACCATGCCTATGCTGCAAAAAAAAAAAAAAAAAAAAAAAAAAAAAAAAAAAGCTCAAATTCTTTACATGTAGTAACCCATTCAATCTTCTCAATCTTGTAATATTGGTCATAGTTCAGTCCTGTTTTTTAAAGAGGATAAATCTTAAAATGATATGAAAACTGGATATTTTTTTTATTTAAAACAGCAATGAATACAACAACATAGGCAGGACTTCAGGGACTGCAGATTAACCACTACTTTGTCTACATAGTATGATCCAAAGCCTTTCACTGCATAGAATGAAGAGGGGATTGTAGATTACTCTATTGCAGAGAAAGATATAAGTGTTTGAGAGTGGAAATGCTCCTTAAATTTAAGAGCAAAATCACAGAGGAAAGTACTACAGAGAAAACTGGAAACTCTAGGCAGTATTTTCCTTGAATTACTGATAATTCTTTAACTATGTGACCCTAAATGATGAGACATGATGCTCTAGAAGAAAGGTTAGAAATGTTACCTCTAGCACATAAGAAAATCACTATTTGAGAAAAAATATCATCTTCTAGAGTCAGCAGTTTTTCATAATAAAAACAAAACCAAATGAATAAAGCCAAAAGAAGGTATCTATTAGAAACAGATTTGTAGACAGAATATGTATAGAATATAGTAAGTAGACAATGGCTTGAGAATAATAATCTAGTACAATATATACAATGTATATGAGTTCATAAATTACATGATATATCACATAGGTAAAATGTGATTAATGTATAGAAACATGATTAATACAAATGATGGGGAAAAGATCAAGAAATAAGAAAGTAAAAGGAATCAAATTCATTTTATCTATAGTAATAGTACATATAAATAGTATCACCCAGAAATAAGACCAATTTTATGATTAAATATAAAAAACAATACCAAAAGTTTGAAAATAAAAGAAAATATGTCAACAAAAGAAACTAACAAAAAAAACCCAAAACTGTTGAAGCGTTGTTATTTTAAGGTGAGAAATGAAGATAAAAGTAAAAAAATATTTTTAGTTTTCTAATTTTACAAAAAAAACTGTCAATTTAATTTTAATCTAAAATATTTTAAGGAAAACTGTGAGATGTAGTAGAATTTATTATTATAGGTTAAATGTTAATTATTAAATAATCCAAAATCAACATATATCCTAAACTTGTACATAGCAATATACCTTTTATATATTAAGACATTTTGACAAAAAAGTGAAGAAATAGATTCATTCATTGTAATAATTTGTAACTAAGAAACACAATAAAAAATCAGTAAGATGATTTAAAGAATTAAGCACTTGAAGGTGCTTGACCTAAGTAACATGTTTGAAAACAGTTTATTCTGACAATAGTTGTGTTGTCATTGATAAACAGAGAAAAATAAATGAGAAATTCTCAGGTTTTTTGGAGATTATATAAAAATTTTTAAATTTGTAAGGATGTGGAGGAATAGATACACTAATTCACAACTGGTGAGACTGTAAGTTGGTATACCCTATATGGAAAACAGTATGGAGAAATCTTTAAAGCACTGAAAATGGAAACATCACATGAGCCAGCAAAACTGTTTCTGGTATTTCCATTAAGACTATGAATATACTAATCTGAAAATAATATGCACCCCTGAGATCATAGCAACATTCACAATAGCCAAGTGATGCAATCAACCTAAATGCTCACTGGCAGATAACTAAGATTTTTTGGATTACAAATTTAAAAAAAATATGGATTATACACTCAGCCATTAACAAAACATGAAATAGTAGCTTTTCAGACAAAATGGATAGTTTTTGATGTGATCATGCTAAATGAAATCAGAAAGTGAAAGAAAACCACAGGATGCCTTCACTCATTTGTGCAATATAAATAACCAAATAAAATAAGTGTTATGTAAATGAATGGAAAATAGTAATATTTGACATAAAAAGACATATAAACATTTAAATCTCAAATGAGAAGTCAATGAATTAAAATATACTTTGATGTTACAACACATAAAAAAACTTTTACGAAATATAAAATAGCACATGAAAGGAAATAAATAACTCTGAGTCCTTAAAAGAAAGAAAGTTTGAAATGGGATTGTTCTATTACCATTCAGAAGACTGTGTCAAATATAAAGACTCAAAACAAAACTCATCTTATTATTCTTTCAGAATTTAGGCTGGGAATGTGAGAGAAGCTTAGTTAAGAGATATATCTAGGGCCATTTATAGAAACATGGATGGAGCTAGAAGGAATTCTACTCAGTGAAACAAGTCAGAAGGCAAGAGAAAAATTATTGAATGGCTTTTAGGAGGAACTTTTAGGAGGAATTGAAAGAACAACAACTACAACAAAAAAAATAGAAAAGAAAAAAAAGGGGAAAGCTCAAGAAAATGGGCAATTACAACCAAAAATTAACAAACTCAACAAGATCAAAGGTCAAAGACAAACCTAAGGGATCTTGGGGGTGAGAGGAGGGAGGGGAGGACAAAGATGGGAAGGAGGGCATAAAGAGCATAAGGGCCTGAGGTGATGGCGCACAGGTGAAATGATGGTGGGGACTCCCTGGGGACTACAAATTATGTCAACTACAATTAAATAAATCTAAAAAAAAAAAAAAAGACACATCTTCACTTGCCATGATTAAGTGGGATTCAGCTAGTGGTAGTTCTCATGCTGAAGATATAAAACACCCTATTTTAGTTCTCTGTTGACTTTATGATGACTAAGACTGAACTCAAGCTGTTATTTCCAGTAGTCCCTTCAGTGAGCTAATAGGATGTCATATGTGGTAGCTCCAGTGTTAATGAATGAGTATTCAAGAAGCAGAAAATGGAGCATAGTTTCACAATGTCTGGGTCACCAAATAGAGAAAGAACTACTTCTTGATACAAAATTGATACAACTAAATACCACTAAATTGATACAAAGGAAGAGTATGTAGACTTTACCACAAGATGGGCAAAGTAGCAAAATCTTAATCAGCATGGCAATAGTCATTGTAGCTATTTTTGTAAAAATTGTACTATAGAATTCTTCCTGGATACTTACATTCTCATTTTTAATCTCTACTGGATGATGAGGCATCTTAGATGAATTATCATCTTCCTTTGACCCTCCAGCTGCCAGGGTGTGTCTGGTAAGTCCAGTCAAAGTCAGCCAAACTCAGCATAACCACCAAGCATGGTTATAGACTTTAAATAACAAATTGTTATCTTTTTAAGTTCTTGTTCAGAATTATTGATAAGCAATCGAGATGGAAATCTAATGTAATCCACTGATAAGATTTAAAAATAGACTAGAGAGGCATATTTTTATTAAAATTGTGGCCAAGGCAGTTTTACACCATTCCTCTCTATTGCTTTCTGATACAACTAAAAAACATCAAAACTCATAATACAGTCAAAACCTTATTGGTATGCCAAGAAAGAAAATCATGCCTCAATAGTAATTACAAGTGTTATTGAGACAAATAAAAATTGGAAGTATCAGCAAATAAATAGAACATGCCAAAAGGAAAAAAAGACCCAAAGGAAAATTATAGAACTGGATAAGTCAATAAGTAAAACAAAAATTTCACTGGATTGGCTCAATATGAGATTATCAGTGAGAAAGGGCATCATCTGTGAGCTACGTAGATCAGTTGATATCACCCAGTCTGAACAACTGACAGAAAATTACTGGAAAAAACTGAAATATATAAAATAAAGAAGTGATCTAATTGCCAAGAGAAAATTTCAATAATCTGGATGCAAATTTAGCAATCTGAATTAAGTCACGGATATTGTCAGTTCAATGATGAATATTATAACTTACTTTTGATACAATTAATATTTGTGGTGGTTACTGCAGATCTTGTTATGGTACTGCTTGTGGTGTTTATGACAGAGGTTTCTATGGTGGTATTTCCTAGATGGTTTCAGAATACATGTTCTCTCTGTAAAGTATGAGGGTGTGTATGGATTTTTAATAAGCAACTGCTTATAGAAGGTGAATTACCAAAATCAAAAGGTTCTGATCATGGCTTTTGGGTCTTGTTGAGTTTTTTGTTTGCTTTTAGTTATAATTGCCCATTTCCTTGAGCTTATTCTTTTGTTGTTGTTGTTTTTGCTCTTTCATATTCCTCCTAATAGTGAAGCCATCCGATATTTTTCTCTTGCCTTCTGACTTGTTTTACTGAGTATAATTCCTTCTAGCTTCATCCATGTTTCTATAAATTTCCCTAGTTTCTCATTTTTGATTGCTGAATAATATTCCATTGTGTAGGACCATGGAGGGGAGGGGAAGGAGGGGAGGGCAAAGATGGGGATGAGAGCAGATAGAGCACAAGGGACTGAGGTGATGATGCATGGGCACCTTTATCTCAGGTTGGAGGAAACCATAAGTATATGAAAGGACTTGACTTTATGTAACACTGCCTAGACCTAGATAATATGTTACTGATACTATTTATCCTAAACGTTGAATAATAAGTTATTAGTGGATCTCTGTGCTCCCAGATTTTCACTGAGGAGTTTAGGAAGAGGAAACTGGCTGCAAGAGAGGCAAACTTATGGGGCACAGATTTGCTAGAGGAGTTTAAATATTCATTGCAAAGTTGCATTCTTATTGCATAAACATGTTCTAATAAAAATATTCTACACATTTTGAGAACTTAAAGATGCTAGCTAATATTATGAGCTCAAGAGAATTCTCTCTCAAGCCCAAATTCACTCATGGAAAAGATGGCTGTCCATACTATCACAAAATCAAGGACACTAAATTTTAATGTCTGGATGTGTGAGGCAGAATTTGGCTAGATAAAGTCTGGACAAGTGATTGGGATGGGAAACAAAGAATAGACTATCTTTGAATTATCTAAGAGTGTCATAATCTTTTCAAATGATCTCTACTAGAATTTTTATTTTAATTTTAAAGAACATCATAAAATATGTTACCATAAAAGCCACCACTTACAAAAAATATGCAAGACAAGCTCACACTGATATCTTTGATCCATGTACTCCTATCCCCTGATATGTTTCAGGGTTTAGTGACAGATCTTTCTTTTTTTGCTCTACAAATAGATGATAGTAGATATTTCAGTATCTTTGGAAATCATGACAATGTGAACTGTGAAATATCTAGGTGTGGTACTTCTGATAATGAAGGTTAGCAGAGATATCAGAAATAGCCATGTAATACAATGTACAAAGTTAATGAATATAGATCTAGGCCAGAAGACTAAAATATTCACATCTAGTAGCTGGTTCAAGTTACTGTGTATTATATAATTGAAATCTGTTGTTTGTTTAAGTTTCATTATATCCTTGAAAAATTTAAGCTGGAATTCAGGCATATTTTGAATTATTAAAAGGCCTCCTGGAAAGGGGCCTTTTCCCACCTGTGGCAAGATAAAGGAAAACTTATCAGTGATCCAGAGTCAGATACTATTTAGTATGAAGTGATGTAGAAGAGAGAGTGTTTGGTAAGTCTGATAGACTTTATGGGGCAAAATTAATGAATGACTTCAAAGAAAAACCATAATTACTTTTACTACTGTCGAAAAAGTTGGGACTTACTTTTGTATTAACAGACTCATGCAGCTGTAAGCATAAATAATTATTAGGTATCAAAGAGCTGCAATTTGGAGTACATTGATTATGGTAGGAAACCTGGGATGTGCCTCTGGAAGAGGTAAAAGTTCTGTTATTTTATGGGATGAAAATGAGATAAGGGGTTAAAGAGTTTCTTAGAGTTAAATTGTTTTGGCTATGCATAATTGGATACTGAGTCTATAGATGGATGAAATATGAACAGACTGACTCCATCCTTCTGCTCAAAATCCATAGTCATTAGTTTTCAATTGTTTTTTA
The DNA here is from genome assembly GCA_019455555.1 of Galemys pyrenaicus. NCBI lineage: Eukaryota > Metazoa > Chordata > Mammalia > Eulipotyphla > Talpidae > Galemys > Galemys pyrenaicus. Next base: position 768,366 of record JAGFMF010011923.1, read on the forward strand.
TTTTCTTAAAACAATTGCTATGGGCCTAGCCCAAAAGTCTTTGACCCAGTTCAAAAAGATCTCTGTCCCAATTTAACTAAGACAGGAAAAGCAGTTTCTCAGTAATGGCTCCATGGATCCATTTAAAAATTGTTTCATGGATATCAACTTTTCACAAAACCTCAGAATACCAATTTCATACTGAAAAGATAGCTCTAGGCAGGATATTTGTAAAAGTTAAAAGATTGGGCAGAATCTTTTTATAAAGTGAAGGAGGAGATTGTATATTCTAAAAAATCAATTTTGTAATATGGAGAAGATGAAAAAAGTAATAATGAGCAAACTAAAAAGCATAAGAATCCTATTAAAATATTAACCCTACCATGAAAAATTATTTCAAGAGTTAGATGACTTGTATTATTAAATCTAAAAAATATAAAATTTTTAATTTCTAAGGAGGTGAAAAGAAAACTATCATGATGTTGTTTTAAAATTTTATTATAGAAATTTTCAGGAACAAAACAGAATCAAAATTACATGATATCTAATTACTCATCACCCAATTTAAAAAGTAATGTTCTTAACCTATCTAATTAATTGAGTCACACATCTATTGCAACTATTTTGAAATAAATCCAATATATATCATACCACCCATAGCTACTTTATCAAGGCTCTCTAATATTAAAGTTCTTTATATTTCTCTTGATTGTAATACCAAATTTAAACAAATTCTTACTAATATTTAAGAACTTCATATTTACATTTCTGCTCAGAACAGATTTTCATAGTTAATGCATTTGTATTAAGCTGTAAGAGCTATTTTTAGATTTTTTTCCCTCAGTTGCTTTTTACCCTAATATAGTCTCCCTCTACTGTTTTTTTTTTCTCTTTTTTTAATCACATATAATCAATATGCTGGAAAAAATAACAATTGTCCTATGGAATTCCCAGATTACAATTTTGGCTGATTCTTAGTGAGTTCCTTTCCCACTTTTTTTTTTTCTATTGATTTACATGGAGTATGCATTCTCAACAGCATTACTCACATAGCAATGCCAGCAAAGTATCATACAAAAAATAAATTAAAATAAAATAAAATTACAAGATAATATCCATGATGAACATTGATGTAAGAATTTCAATAAAATGCTAGCAAATGGAATTAGATAGCACATTAAAAAGATAATACACCTTAATCAAGTGAGATTAATACCTGGAATGTAAAGGTATGTGTATGTGTGTGTGTATGTGCATATAAAATAAACAATATATGTGATATATTGATATGTGATACAAAGCATTAATAGAAGAAAAGGTAAAAATCAAACAAACTCAGTAGATGCAGAAAAAAGATTTGAAAAAAATTTTGTCCAGGATTAACTAAACCTTAATAAATAAGGCACAAAATTGAATAGAACTCAACATAATAAATGACACAAACAAGCCAGAACTAGCATTACATACAAAGGTGAATAACTAAAAGCCTTTCCTCCAAGATCAAGAACAGGAGAAAGATGACTACTCTCACCACTTCTTTTCAACACATTGTTGGAATTACCAGCCAGCACAATTATTCAAGAAAAAAAAATGATAGAAGGCATCATAATTGGAGAGAAAGAAATATTTGTATCTTTTGGTAGATTTACATTATATATAAAATTATATATAGAAAACCCACCAAAACAATATTAGAAATATTTGAATTCATTAAAGTTGAAGGATAAAACAACAAAAAATCAGTTTCCTTTCTATACATTAGCAACTAAATATCTGAGGAAGAAATTAAGAAAGCAATCCTATTTCTAAAAGTAACAACAAAAACAACATAATCAGAAAACATTTAACCAAGGAGGTAAAAATTATGTACCTCCTTGAATAAAGGTGAAAAAATAAAGTGAAAAAATAAAGCTGATGAAAGAAACTGAATAAGAGAATGTAAATATAATATGTATTTATGGATTGGTAGAATTAACATTACTAAAATATCCTGCTACCCAAAGAGATCTATAGTTTCAGTGCGATTTATATCAAAATTTGATGATATTCTTTACAGAAATAGAAAAAAAAACCTAAAGTTGATATGGAACTACAAAGGAGCCTTAATAACTAGAGCAATTATTATAAGGAAGAACAAAATTAGACCATCCCTTTTTCATTTTAAGCTACCCTAAAAGGCATAGTAATCAAATAAATATAGACATAGCAAAATTCTGAAACAAGTCCACAGTTTATAAGGTAAACTGAACTTTGAAAGGGTTTGAAAGAATCCAAAATGGGCAAATAAATGTTTCTTTAATAAATCTGAATAGTCACATACAATGGAATTAAATCCATCTGTTTTACCATATACAAAAATCAACTCAAAGTAGATTGAGAATTTTAAATAATAAGACTGAAACTATAAAATTCCTGTAAGAAAATGTAGGGAAATCTCCTTGATATTGGTGTTGGCAACAGTTTCTTAGCTGTGACACTAAAAGTACAAGAAACAAAAGCAAAAATAAATGGATTGCATTAAAATAAAAGTTATACACAACAAAGTACAGTTAACCAAATGAACAGCAACAAACAGAATTAGAGAAAATATTTCCAAACATATCTAGAGGGTTGATATTTAAAAGTGCATAAATCATATCTATGGAATGTCTATATCTATGGAAATTTCCACAAGTAATATATATATATACATATATATATGTATAAATATATATATGGAAATCCTACAACTCAAAAGCAGGAAAAATTTCAAAATGGGAAAAGGACACTAACAGACATTTTCCCAAGGAAAGTATACAAATGTCCACAGATATATAAACATGTGCTCAACATCATTAATTAAAACTGGAAATGCAAGCAAAACCACTGTTAGGATTTTTATTATCAAAAGTAAAAGATGGTAAACATTGCTAAAGACATGGAGAAAAAGGAACTCTGGTACACTTTTGATGGAAATGTAAATTTTATACTCATCATGAAAAACCATATAGGGATTCCTCAAAAATTTAAAGATAGTACTACTATATGATACTTATTCCACTTTTGAGTGTTTAAAGTCATTGAATAAACATTCTTTGTAAATACTCTAAAATATTGGTATTTTATGACATATTTTTTAGAAATCTTTCAAAGCTCAAAAAAATTATCTTTAATATTTTAAATAAAATATCACAATCACCATATGGGTCTATAAGACCATTTTTATAAAGTTTTTTTTTTCCCTGTAACTTCAAATTTTTGCATTTTTATATCTTGGAATTTTTGTCAACATTAATTATAGATTAGTAATATTTTAATGATTAGGAATAAGGTAATTAGAAAATGAATAATGATAGAACTATCACTTTTGCATTGTCCTTTGATTTTCTTATAAATTTGCCTAAAGAGCCATTATTTATTAAACTGCAACATCCTCAAAAACAGTGAACATTTCACAAGTATTGATTTCTGGGGTAGAAATAACATTGGTATGATGAAAATACTTTGGATTTCTTTGAAAATGTAAATTAGGAGACTTTTCACAGATTTTCTTTCTTTGTTTACCTTTCTTAAACTCAATTGAGAAGAATATGTTTCACAATTAGATAGACCAGTGGATAAATGCAAAAAGACAGCACTTTAGACTTTCATGGTTAAGTGCATGTTGTAGGAAAAAGCATACTGAGCCCTCAGATGATTATATCCTGGATTTATTGCCTCAAAATTAAGAAATAGAGTGTACAATATAGTTCTAAGGACAAAACTTAATATGGCATTCCATTCAATTATAAGAACTTTATTAGGGACTATTTTATGACAAAGGATTACCATATTTTGCTATAAAATTGTGACCATTTATCTTTCATTATTTTATATTTTAAACTTTGCTCAATATGGTTGACAACTAAAAAGAAAATATGAAGGAAGATTTGTATAGAAGACTAAGGATACACAATAAAGAAACTAAAATACTGAGTTGATCATTTTAACCAATGTTGATGAATCAAAAAAAAAAGTGTTTTTAAATTATGGAGCAAAAATATCCTCTAATCAAAAATAATAGGATTTGTCAAAATTTTGAAAAATTTTGAAAAAAATGAGAAAGCAATATACGTAGAGGACTCATGAAAAATTATAAATTATGTTGATGAGATATTTATAATTAGGGACCTATAAATACAAAATGAATATGTACCAATAGCTTATGAACAGTTAGCTGCATTACAATGGCATTGTCATTGTGGGTGTATATAATTCCAGAAATAGGGAAACTTTCCATAAATATTGGATTGCTTTAATTCTTGTAACTATTTCTAATGATTTTTTTAATTATTCTTTGTATTCGTCTATAAATTATTCATACGGTGACAAAGTATACAAATATAGAAATAGTTTATGCATCTAGATAGTGAATGGTGATGACTTTTTCCCAGTATAGAGCATATTAAAGAAAATATTTTCCTTCATGACACTGTATTAATATTTACAGCTGACTTTTCTATTCATGGTTGTCAATCTATAAAAGCTCTGCAAATACTGCATAACAAATGCTAAAAAGCTTCTGCATAGCAATAGAAATACCATTAAAATGAAGATACAGTACCAAGTGAGAGAAAATAATTGCGTATCATCTATCTGACAAGGGGCTAATACACAAAACCACAAAGAACTCATACAACTCAACCACACACACACACAAAACAACTAATAATCCAATAGGAAATTTGGCAGAAGCCACTTTCCAAAGAGGATATACAGATAGTCAACAGGTATACTTTAAAGAAAAAATTTCATCATCACTATCACCAGAGAAATGCAAATCAGAACCACAGAGATACCACCTCATACTTGTGAGAATGGCCCATATCACAAAGACCAGAAACACAAACATTAGCAAGGGTGTGGAGAAAAAGGAACTCTCATACTCTGTACACTGTTGGTGGGATTTTAGGCTGATTTAGATCCCCTGAAAAACAGTAAGGAAGAGATATTTAAAAATATTAAAATAGATCCACCTTATAATCCAGTAATTCCACTACAAGTGTCTACTTAAAGACTGTAAAAAACACTAATGCAAAAGAACATATAAACAGCTATATTCATTGCAACAGTATTTACATAGCCAAATTATAAAAAAAAAAAAAACAAAAACAAATAGTTAAGTGCCCAAGGCAGATGAGTAGCTTAAAATGGTATGGATCATATGCTCAGTGGAATACTACTCAAATATTTTTAAAAAAAAAGAATGAAAATTTGCCACATGGATAGACTGGGCAGTGTTATGATAAACAAAGTAAGTCAGAAGGATAAAGACAGGTAATGTGTGATTTTATTTAATTGTGAGATAATAAGTACAAAACAAAGGGACAGAGAAAATTAAGCCAAACAAACCTTAGAAATATGACTGTAAAATCGCGGTTTCAGAAGGGAAAGGGTTGAATGCAAAAAGAGGGAGACGCTCAGTGGACTATAGTGGAGGATTATTGGGGTTTTGTGGTGGGTATGGAGTAGTAACCTACATCTAAAGAGATGTGAACAAATAACCTAAACCATATCCAGTGTTGTAAACCAGCATTATCTCAAATACATAATAAAGCTAAAAAAAATTCTGACACATTGCTCTTAGGGAAACTACAGGGATAAATTCTTGCAAATTACTGGTAGCAACATTTCACCAATTAAAATATAACCTTGTTTTTTGTATGTTTCTTGAAATAATCTTATTTAAAATATATTGTTGACTCATCAGTATTGAATTCTGGAGCAAGAGTACTTTAAATTGTACCTGAACAAAAATCACCAATCACCAAAACAAAAACAAAAGTCTTTCCTCTATAAGACACAGCACAGCCTTCTTGCACTCATGAACATTAGACAATGCTTCAGCACTACATCTGTGGACCATTTTCAATAGTCAAACCCCTAATGAAAAGCACAAAATATGAAAACACATGGTACAAGGGATGACTGAAAGGACACTTGTTTATAGAATGAAATTGGAAACAGACTGTGCCTATGTTCCACCCGCTGAGAATAGATGTCCTCGAGCAAATTTTTGACTACTCTGTACAAGCTGACACTTAACACAGAAGCACCCAGCAATTTATTCTCAGTCACTTAAAATTGGTCTTTTTTTTTTTTTTTCTGAATCATTTCCACATTGATTTGACATATGAGGTCTCTCTGTTTGCCTGTTTCTAGAGCGTTTCTTTTTTCCAGTCCTTCGGGATAACATTTTACCATTTTCATTTAAGACAGTTATAGTTTCAAAATCAAAACTGTGTTATAAGGCCCATTTCAGTTTTCTCTTACCACTATACACTCCTCCATTAGATAAATCTTTACTAATTCAGCTTTATAATCCCGTTGCTTGATTTCCAAAATGTAAAAATAATTTCACACACTTTATGTATACACATTTGTGCATATATCATATATATCTATATAAATATAGCTATGTGTATGTATAAACGTGTGCACAAATAGTTTATATATCATATATATATATATCAGTCTCCACTGCACTACTTTTCTCTTACACATTTAAAAATTTCATACCTAAAACCTGTCATGAAGCATTATATATCAATGTATAGAAATGTCCATCATAACTTATACAGCTACACAAAGCTTTACTATGTGTATGTGCTAGACTATGTAAATTAGTTACTTTTACAAAAACGCACTGCAAGTTGTCTGGTTAATTTCTGCCCACATGCTGGTCTCTACCGCCACCCTCACCCCAATGATCCCTTTGGTTTTTGGCCTTTTGTTCTTAATGGTCAGCATCAAAAAGAAATTATATTTACACTTCTAGGTAAGAGCAATTACAAGAGAGATTTTATACTTTTTTCTTCTTTCTCACCACTTAAACTATTAACTATTTTTTAACAACTTAAAATTTAAATAGTTTGAACTTCTTTTTTTTTTAAGTTTAGATTTTGTTTAAAAAGCTTTTATTCATTTTTGATCAGGGAAAGTACAATGTTGTCACCTAATCATGAAACTTAATTTACAGGATTCACTGTCCTAAAGACACTAACCTACTTAAATGAAAACCTCCCTTCTGGTCCCTAAATGGCCTGTTAAGAAACAGAACCCCTTTTAATAGCCAACATTGGTACTTGGCCTATGTGTAAAGTCAAATAGCAAAAACAGAACGAGGCCAAGAGCATTGAAACTTGATAGCCTACCAAGTACAAACATCATTGGAACAAAGTTAGTTGCAGGCACTAAATAAAGATTCATCAGCATAAAAAACATACATTTGGTTGAAGGTGAGGTCAACTACACTGAATGTGAATATGTATGCTAACATGGAACCAAAGAAAACAGAACCTTAGACATGATTACTACACTTAATTCATAGCCTGGATTTATTTACCCAGGAAAACCCAAAACCTAGAGCTGTGGCTTGTCAAGGCTTAGTTCTTTATGAGCTACTATTTCTTGGGAAAATATTGAAAAGTATCATAAGTGAATTTTATACCATTTAGAGCTCTTTCATGTCAAATATTTAATAGTTATCAATATTTTTTCAAACAAATACAGATGCAGTTTGCAAATTTTCAAAATCATTCTTCAGAATGTAAACTCTGAAAGAGAAAATATCACTAGTAATTCATTTTAACTTTTTTCTAAAAATTTGGTATTTTTGGTTTAAGTCAGGTATTAGCAAACATTTTTACTTTAATCCTAGAGGTGAAATATTTTAGGTTTAATAATCAAGTAATAAAATTCAGGATACTACTTAATTCTTTACATAATAAGAAAAATACAAAACTTTATTTCCAAAATTTTAAATATACCAATAATTCAGGCTTTTATGAAATACCAAATTACTAATGGGAAGACTAGAATTTTTCACATGGAAAGAGATCACATTTTGCTTATCTTCAAAGTTAGTACTTCCCAGTATCAAAATCAATTGCAAAAAACAATTCTGATTTTTATAAAATATCACATATTTCACCTTTTAAAGTGTCTTATCGTGCAAATATGTCCTGAAAATATTGATATCTGTCCATGAGCAGACATTGACACATTCAAATATTTTCTTAGTTACAGCACGTGGATTGGATTCTCTTGAATTATCAGGAAAGTTGTTAAATATTGAGGTATGAATATTCCTGAACCCTTAATGACAATGATGTAAACAGATCCAGCAGCTTGCTCCACATCTTCTCTTGCTGACATACAGGAAATAGGTATTCCAGAAAGGACACTGGTGAGGCAACTAAAATTATAGCTCTCACAATAAATGTTATATAGTGGTTATATCATGACACCAAGTTAAAACTCAACACTGACAATTCAGTGGTATTACCAGTTTTACTTGGTTCAGATCCATTACACTTTGTGGTATATATTAGGGTAAATATCTCTGGTAACTAAACAAAAGTAAGATAGTTGGGCATGATTTTTATGGAATCTCACTGATAAGCACAAACACAATGTGGTTTATGGTACTTTATTAATGATCTTTGGGGAATAATTCTTAAGTAGAGAGAAGAAATGATAATTATCTTTAACTGAATCTTCTCTCTCTGGACTTTTGCTATGTTCTTGTATATAGTTAAGTAATTCTCAAAATCATTCCATAACATTACTGTTTTTTATTATTCTCACTTTACAAAAGATGGAGCTTTTTAAGAGACTTGCAAATTCACAAAAGCTAAAAGCCAAGAGAGTTCAGAATGCATTCCATGAGACCTTGGACCACATTCCTTATTGTGGTGAACCAGGTCTGCTGCCTAGAACAAACAGTCCTCATAGTTATAGACTTGTGTGGGTAGGTAGCTTAGGGAACACTTCCTGAGCTCAGTGCAAGATGGGGGAAGTGAAATAAATTCCTCCCCAGGTCACTCTATCCTCGCTGGGGAAAAGTGGAAATTAGACAGTGCTCACTTTTGGCTGATTCCAATTTCTAATTTTCCTACAGGCATTGTGGGGGTGAAATAAAGAAGGATGACAGTGGTGAAGCTGGGCTAGAAAATATTCATTCTCCATCACATCCGCTGCAATTGGCTGATCAAGTGACTTAGAGTCGTGTTTATTATTCAGCAGTAAACTAAGATGATAAAAATCAGCAAGAAAGCCATAAAACTCTTCTCCTTCAACAGTCACACTAATGTCAGAGTTTTTTGCTTAGCTGTATTTTGGCATCAGACACAAAGTTATACATAACAACCACCAGACTTAGACTCATAATGTGGCCTGGCTTGTATCTGACAGATTTACTATGTAAGTTTTCTGTCAGTCAGTAAATAGCACATTGTGACCCTCAAAATCATTTATTTGGAGTATATTCTTCATTAAAAATTCTTGTAGCCTACTTTACACACTGCATCTCTCACACACATATACACACACAAAAAAAACAATCTACTTTACATATGCTGCTGGCATTTTTCCTTTGCAGTGATGCTCAGCTATCTTCTACTCCCAAGGAGTGACAATGTCTTGCCCTCACTTACTGAATTTGTCAGTTTATCAACTCTACCAAAGCTGAGATATTTGCCCTTCAGTAAATTCTCTTTTGTCACTTTGTACACTTTGTCCTTTATATAATATTGAAAGTGTATAATAAATTCAGTTATAACTTTTCAGTAACAAGCTAAAGAAAACACAGATCAAATATCCTTCAACCATAAATGTGATTCATAGGACTAATGATAAAAATTTAACATTGATAGACAGAGTTTAAGGTGGGAATAATATCTGATCTCAGGATCTGTTTATAGTCTTTTGACTATCTCTAGCTCCCCTATGTAAATTGAAAAAAAAAAAAAAAGCAGCTTGGTAAAGCCATTTTGGATATTCTTCTGGACTGGTCTCTTATAAGTTACTCCTCACACACGACCAAGGGGCAGAGCCCTCCAGGTTCACACTCCCACTCCCTCCTTCAAGGCCTCGTGTTGCTCACCAGGCAGCCTGTGAATTCTCACACAAAAGTTCTAAGACTGCTGAGAAGCAAAATGTGAAACTTAAGTTATAAACACAAGAAACACTGTACTCATACATTAAAATCTTCCCAAGCTGGGAAGGACATGAGTTTGGCATGACATTTCAAGCACATTCAGTGACAAATAAATAGCAGACTTGTTATTTCATAAATGTGAATAGTGACGGATGACAGACTAAAAACGTTTTTAAGAATCATGCTGTCTACCTAAGTGATCACCTAAAATATGTTAAAAGATAAATCATAAAACACTGTAACATGTCACTTTAAATGTGTCACAATTTTATCCATAATACAATGCATGATATATATTTTAACTATGTGGTTCTGAACCTGTTACAGTAACGCATTTTTTGAGGCTGAATGTCTAATAAGGATAGAAGAAGAGAAATACAGAAGGTTAGTTCCGGGTCAAACTATTGAACTACTCCAATTTACAACATTTTTTGCATGAGGAAGAAAGAAACTTTTATGTTGTTTAATTCATGGTACTTCTCAGGCCTATCAATAAAGAGAACAGCAAGGTCCACATCAGGCAGGCAGTGACTTGAGGACCCCCTTCAGTGCTCCTGGATGACTTAGCAGGACTTGGAGTCCTGATGGCAGGATTGAGTGGGTAGGATACTTAAAATAACTTAAAGCAGTACCATCAGCATCAGGCTCTGTGTATCCCTGAGACTATGGTTCACAGAGCAGGGTACGGGCTTGCATCTGTCCTTGCTTCCTATTAGAGCCTGATTCTCTAGCTTTCCCTTCTCTTCTCTGAGCTATGAGGTAATCTTCAAGAGAAATCCCTTTCCTGCTAATGTTTAAATGTTTGGTTTTGTAAAAAATTACTCTGATTTACAGTGAGCATTCTGCTATATGCTTCATAACACATTCTGCACAAAATCACAATTAAAATTTCATGTTTAAAACTTATCAGCTAGATTGTAAAACCCCATGTAAGGAGGATGTGCTGTCAGTTATACTCCCTGCAGTGTTCCCAATATTTTAACAGTGACTGACACACATTCCTTATAAGTGCTTGCTGAAATAAGTAGGTGAAAGGTGTAAGATGATGAATGAATATAGATTTTGATGGTCAAACTGAAAGAAAAATAATCCAGTGCCAGTTACCACTTATGGAAAACACTGAGCTAACATGTATATTTACCACCTACTGTGATGGTAAGGGTAGGGTTGATAAAAGGTTTTGAGCAAGTTTCTATTTTTAGAAGATCCTAGAAGCTTTTCAAAACGTTCAACAGCATACCAGAAAATTCTTTAAGTACAAATGTAAATTAACTGTCACTTAACCTTCCAATGAGAATCTGAATGTCCTTTGTGAATTGTGATAGCTTCTCAAAACTCTGCTAATCTAAGAGCACCAACAGCACCCTTTCTGCAGATATCATCAGGGAATACTTGCTTTAGCTTGAAGGCAGAGTTGTGTATGGTGCATTGTAGATTATTGTCACAAACACATAAAAAAGTAAACAATACATGTCCCATGTGATTTCTGTAGAGTCTAGTTTAATTTTTAGAAACCAGAAAACCAATCTACTTATGATACTAGAAAGAGAGGTTTGACTGCTGAAAATATCACCAGCATTTCTTAGGACAATTCTCTGAATAGGCCAATGCATTGACTCTGGAGTAAAGAGAATGACTTTCAATAACCTCAAAATTTTTTAGTATTCAAAAAAAATCCCCCAAAAGCACATAAACTAGGAAATGAGTGGGCTTTATTTTTTCTTTCTACTGTGTAAACCTTTAATGGAAAGGAATTTTAATAAAATTCATGCACAATACAGAAAAGGGGAAGAATAAAGTTTCCAAATCAAGCACTTGAGAGTTGACCATCCCCTTGTGGGTAAATGTTCGACCAAACAGGGTTGGCCCAAAGCAAGGCCTGAAAGCCTGCCACAAGTCTAAGGTACCTTCAGTGGGGACCCATAGGAGATGGGCAGCAAAGCAAGGATTGCTATGTTTCTTACATAATGAATTTATTACAACTTCATTTTCAGCCTACACAGAAAGTTGAAGTCTGTGTGTTTTTTTTATTAAAATATTTTAAAATTTACATATACTTGCCATTAATTGTAATCCCCATGTATTCCCCATCACCATCTCACCAGTGAACCATCACCTCAGTCCCCCGTGCTCCCATCTTCCCTCAACCATCCCCCTCCCTCCCACCAGGTGTCCCCAATTTGTTCTTGTCTCATTTTTGGTTTCTGTGTCTTTATTGCTGTTATTGTTATTATTGTTGTTGTTCTTATTCCTTTCCTGTTCCTCCTTTGGTTCCCTTATGTTCCTCCTAAGGGAGGAACCATCTGGTATTTTTTCTTTTGCCTTCTGACTTGCTTCGCTAAGCATAATCCCCTCCAGATCCATCCATGTTCCCAAAGAATGAGTCTAGTTTTTCATTTCTGATTGCTGAATAGTATTCCATCGTGTCTATGTAGCACAGCTTCCTGATCCACTCATCTGTTTTTGGGCATTTAGCTTGTTTCCAGGTCTTACCTATTGTAAGGAGTGCTGCTATAAACACAGGGGGTGCAGGTATTCTTTTGGATCAGTGTATTTATGTCTTTTGGGTATATTCCTAGGAGTGGGATTGCTGGATCATATGGAAGTTCCATTCTTAGTAGACTGAGGAAGCGCCATACTGCTTTCCATAATGGTTGGACCATCTTGCATTCCCACCAGCAGTGTAAGAG
>JAGFMF010011923.1:797025-817430 GCA_019455555.1 Galemys pyrenaicus
CCCCCCCCTGGCCGGCAGCAGGGATCGAACTCGTGCTGCAGTGGCTGCGATTTGCTTCGTAGTGCGTTGCTTAACCCACTGTGCCACCAGGGGAGGCCCGCTGAAATTATCTTAAGTAGACAATTTATTAGATCAAATGTAAATCTTACATCAGGACATTATTTTTAAAAGTTTAGATTTGTAGGTGTAGCACAGCTCACAGCTCAAACCATAATGTCATGAGTATTCTAGCAATGCTTTCATCTTTGTTACTAGCTTTACCAATAATTTATTTAACTACTCATTATGAAGCATGATTCAAGTCTAACTCACATAGGCAATCAACTTTATACTGCAGAACAATAATACAAGAACAACTATCACTTATGTGGTAAAATTGGGTAGTCATTTAGTATTTACATTATAGCAACATGAAGCAAAGAGAACTGAGACATACTACAAACCCTAGAGCAAGTTAGTATTATATATTCACTTGGAGTTTAAAATTAACATTACTTTATGTCATTCCAATAATAAAGAGAAAAAGATATGGAGAGATTGGGAAACTATATTCCACATTTCTGTCTAAAATGACATGGCTTCTTTTTTGATGTAGAGTATCAAGGAACAGCTATAGTTGTCATGGTAACTATATTAAAAATAAAATGTGGAATGTTTTCAAGTGATAAGTACATTTAAAATGCTTACTGAACAATCAAATATATTTTTAAGCTTAAGCTTAATACTGCAAGACTTGTGGTATAGCATCATCAATGGTAAACTAAATATTTCATCCTAATGAAAGAATTTCATTAAAGTATGGATACTGAAAAATTTTATAATACAGGTAATTATTTCATATATGCTGATATATGGCTCTGTTTTACTGAAAATTAACAGAAAATAGCATCTTCAAAAATGGGAATGTCATCATCATATAATTCAAATTGTATAAACAGACCATGGAAATATGCAGAGGCTCACATGATCATACACGAAGCTACCTTTTTCCATTTATCGTATTTGGTTCTATGGGATAATTCACAACTTATTTATGATAGACAAGTCTGACAATGGTTTGAACAACTAACACCACATTTGATGACTCCAATTACAATTTTCACATGTCACTTTATGGTAATGACATTTCTCTCGACAAGGAAGGTCAAAACACTGAGTGACTGCAAATTATTTCTCAACAGGTCTCTTCCACAAAAGTATGTTCTGATTGTCACCACTAAAGCCCTTTATTTATACCATCCTAGAACAAACCAACACTGCGTCATCCGTGGAGTAAATTAATAATTTCAAAAGTGGTTTTCCAATTTCTACTCTTCCTCTTTCAGTCTATTATCCACAAAGTAGCTTGAGTAATATTTATTAACTTTGAATTAAAACATCACTCTTTGGCTTAAATGCTCCATGTTTTCCCACTGCACTTAGAATGCAATTGGGTTTCTTATTTGGTGTGCAAAGTTTTGCCATAGATCTTTTCACTGTGAACCACTCTTACAATAAAGTTGTCCTCCCCTTTAGCAGGATCTTTTGTATTCTAGCTCTTTAGAGAACTTCTCTGTCCTGCCTATAAACAAACAAAATTAGAGACAAACAAAAAACCAAAAAATACTTACTGCTATTTGGCTCATAATCTCTTTTCTGTTTTAATTTCATGATCATTCATATTATTATATGCACTGCCACTATTTGTTTATTTGATTTGGCTAGTTTAAATATCTTTTATAAACTTACCTGACTATTTACTCTGAAAACAGAGACCTCTGCCTTTAAACTACGGTTTTGCCAATGTTTAATTAGTGTCTGAAGTTAATAGGGATTCAATACATATTTTGAATGAAATAGACTTTAATTAACAATTTCCAATAAATAAGTACAATATAAAGAACCCATAAGCAAACTGCATGAACTATGGTAATTATATCATCCAAAAAAAGTAACATCCATTTCAGAAATCCACATTATCTAAAATATGCATTTAAATATATTTGCTGTGGGTCGCAGAAATTATTGTACATTGTTTTCCTTTAATGAAGTATTGAATATGTTCTGAATCCCCCAAATCAGAGAGAAGACTAACAAGGCAATTGAACAAGCAAAGTTATTAGAATAGAAGCATGATGCTGAAAGTGGAGTTTGGAGAAGGAATTGAAAATTTCTCAGATATGGGCTATAGCAGTATTTGGAAAACTAAGGGTACTGTGCCAGATAGAAGAATTTTTAAAGAAAAACTAATGAAGGAAAAACAAATAACAGAAGTAAATAAATACCTTATAATATCCTGAACCTATCACTATCTTCAAAGAAAGTGTGATTGCCTTTTAACCTAAGTTCTCTTACAGTGAAACAGTGATACCACTCAGGTATTTACCTAAAGAATGCAAAACACTATTTTGAAGGGAAAGGTACCTTCTTATTTTTATTGCAGCACTATTTAAAAGAGCCAAACATGGAAACAACCTGAGTACCCAATGCAGAAGTGTGGATTACAGAAAGAATGATCTATACATAATTGACTACCACACAACTATTTAAAAAAGATGAGCACTTGTGAATTATTTCCAGTAATGTGGATGGAAATGGAGAGAATAGTGCTAGTGAAATAAGTCAGAAGTAGAAAGATAAATACTGGATGGAGTTACTAACATGTGGAATATGGAAAACCAAACAAAGGGTCAGATAAAACCACACCAGTAGCAAACCCTGGCAATCTGATTGTGGAATTGAGTCTACAAAAATGGGGAGAACAAAGTGTGGGGACTATGATGGAGGACATGGCTTCCTTAGGTGACACGCATCCAGGGTGCGATCCAATGCCTCTGAATTACATAAAGTGTTGTAAACATGTTACCACAACAAAAAATAACATGAAAACACACATCAAAATAAAAACAACAGAATATTTCAGATGTTGCAGAATAAGGACAGCATTAGCAATTATAGACATTTGTAAGAACATATTAGATTCCAAAAATAGGGTCTAGTAATATAAATTCCTGATTTTATCTGGGTCTTAATATGCAATTACTTTTTAAAAAACCTTTCTTTTTATTCCTCATATTTTCCATTACAAAACCATCAACTAAATCAAGTTTGGGTAAAAATTCAAGCTCTGCCATATCATAGCTGAATGCAATTGCACACTTTACCTAAAACTAATTTCCTTATGAGAAGTCATGATAACTTTATATATATTTGGTTTTGATGTTTCTTGAACTTTTGGATTTTTGTATTAGTTACATATTTTAAAATGACTGGATCTCCCAAGAGATCTTTTATGTAGGATGCATCTGGCAATATTTCTATATTGGAAGTCTGAACTGAGAAAAATCTTTGAAATATGCATTAATTCATTTAAATCAATAATGAGCACATTGCATTCATCAATATCATTATATTTATTGAAACATTACTAAATTTTCCAAAAGAAAATGCAAGATATTGCCACTGAATTAAATTTTTGTAAGTCTTTTTAATGTTATCTAATGTGTTAGAAGACAGTATTATATGCATTTTCAGCATTTTGTTTTGAAATCAAAATTTTTTAAAGATTTATTTATTTATACATACAAGAGCTGGGGTACAAGCCAGAGTCCAGGCAGGTGAGAGGATTCACCGGAGACAGAGTGGGTAGCAGAACAGGTAGAATGACTGAAACATACTGTTGAGGGGAGCAGAGGGCAAGGCAGGAGAGCTCTGCTGCAACATGTGGGTCATCCCCTTGGCTGGCTGCAGGGATTGAACTTGTGCTGCAGTGCTGCAGCCACTGCACTACCAGGGAGGCCAAGAATCACATGAAATTATCTTAGATATTCTTCCTTGGTACTGTCTGAAAACCTGTGAATTAGTAGTTTCTTAAAGAGGAGATAGGATAAATTAGACTTGATCTAAAATTCTGCTCATTAGTATACACAGTGAAAAGATGCAATAACAAGAAAAACTATTCAAAAATCAGACATTAAAATCTACTCAGACTATATTAAGAACTCTCAAATACTATTAGAAATAAAACCACTGCATAAAAAACAGACAAATGATTTGGAAAGATAATAGACAGGCCGGGATGAGTGATTTACTCCATAGTGTGGGGAAACTTTTGGGGGTCATAGATATGTTTATAATCTTGCCTATGGTGATGGTTTTACAGGTCTATACATTAGTAAAAATAGGTCAATTTGTATACCCTAAATATGTGTGGTTTATAGTACATCAAAACTTAATCTCCAGGCATATTCAAATGACATATTCAAGTGTCAAATATAATAAATTCAAATGTATATATATATTCATTAAGGACACTCTTAAGTGAAATTGGATTTTTTAGCTATTATTTGGCAGTGTTGAATACAATGACTACTAACAAATCTTGACAAATGTAAAAAGTAAATATATTCAATTTAATGAGAGAAATGCCACTAATATAGGAGAACTGCTAATGAAAAAGAATTGGAAGGTGAGGGAAAAAAAGTAATACTGACTTAGCTCTCAGTAGATAAAATAAGTAAATAAAATAAATTAAAGATTTAAGATTCAGATGTTCAACCTTACCCCCATCTCTATCCCCCACTAACTCCCACTCTCACTTCTAAATTCTAAATCTGGAGACTCAGGTTAAAATCTGGAGCTAAATTTTCCATGCTCACTGCTACCCTCTCGTGAGCATATTCTAGATTTTTAATTTCTTGGTTCTACTCCATACATTATCGCCTTTGCCTATCTTCAATAAACTCTAGGAATTTATTGAAATCCTTTATCCTCGGAAGACTATTTTTCTGTTTCCTAACAATTGGTTCGTTTCATCTTGCTTGTTGTCATTCATTACACTAATATTTTATAGAGGAAAAATTTATATATTCAAATAACCATCTTGATATATCAAAATATTTTATATTTGAACTGAATGTTTTTTGAATTACTATACATTGCAAAATAATTTTAAATCAACTTTACATATGTAAACAAACATATCCCAAACAAATAAGTAGAGATAATAAATGATAGGTGGATAATGCTCATTATCCCTTAGAAAAAATATAAAATTTATGAATAATTAGTATTGTCATTAGATCCTAAATCAGGGTATTTGAGAGGAGGGTACATAGAGATTGTTAACTTCAGTGCCTACATCTAGTCTCCCTAGCATGACACTCTCAGCCTTGAAGAGAACTGTTTGCAGAGAAAGCATTCCAGCATGCATTGTGAAACTGCAGAGTGAAGCTATGCCTTGTATACTATTTAGCTTCCATACTGCTTTCTGGAACACTCCAGTCAACAGTCCTGACTTAATCTTCATTCTATCAGTTGTCAAATGTCAGTAATAAATAATCAGATCTTGGAATTGTACCCTCCAGCTTCAAGTATTCAACTCCTGAAGTATTAATATTATGAGCCACCCTGGGCCATTCAGATCTTCTAGCTGATGTCCCAGACATTGTGGAAACAGTTGCACCGTGTCACCTTTCTGAATCTCAGACATACAGACTCCACATGAATTATATAATGGCTTAGGTCACTGAATTTGAGGTGGCTTCTTACACAGTAATAGGCACTGGGACACCAGAAAAGAGCAAAAAATTACTTTGACACCAATCAAAGTAATTTTATATTATATTATGCACAACAGAAGAACAAATGCAACTTAAAATTGCAGGTGGTAAGTTTGTGAATGACATACGCTTACAAAATGTAACAGAACATTTAAAAAAAAATCTGACTAAAATCAAATCAAATCACTATTAGCCTTCCCTTAACTCTGTGTGATTTCATTGATTTATTAAAATTAAAATAATCCTTCAGCTGATATTTTTTCAAAAGATATCAATATGTGCAACCACATAAAATTGCTATCTCACAGTTTTTTATTCTTTTTTCTTTTTGCATTGATTGCTAAATCACCCCAAGGATAGGCATTTCATTTAAAGGAATCTCAAGTATTCATAATTTAGAAAATCCTGTTCTTTCTGCACAATTTGAGATAACTGTTGCTATATTTTTATATTATCTTTATTTTCTCAGAAAAAAATATTTTAAGCAAACTACTGTTAAATTATAACTATAATTGGTGTCAAATATATATAAGGAAAAATAAATTATAAAAATATACCATTCTTAAACTGTACAAATCAATCTTATTTAATAAATCAGGGACTTTATACATAAATTGTGTGTGTTCAATTGAAATGAGCTTTTTTTCTATTGAGTTAAATATATGGAATATTGAAGGCAACATAGTTCTCCCGGGACAGTATAAGGAACATGTCTTATAAGGAAGAAATATATATCCTCTGAAGTCTATCCTTAAAAACCTAAATCTATAAAATATTTTTAAACCTGTACTCTTAAGGATGAGATTAAAATCCAGACATTTGACTTGCCATTCTTTTAAATTTTGAGTGTTGTACATATGGTTGCTTAAATACAAGGCTTACAAAGAAGAACAGCAAGAACTGGGTTTGCTGTTTTAAAGGAAAATTCCACTTTTTAATGATCTAATAATCCTTACATATGGCTTACATTAAAAAACAATATACTTAAAAACACACATTTGTTTTAAAACAAAAATAGCATAGTTTCTAATTTTAGAGGTTAATTTTTAAATAATGTTAAAGTAATTCATGATGGTTTATTAACTGAAATTTAAAATCTAAAATTTGGCAGTTAAAAAATCTTACTAAGACTTTAAAAGTGGAAATCTGCATCTGAAAATTATTTGAAAAATTGAAGTAAATAAGGCATACTCATTGTTATTGAAAATCCATTAAAGAAATATGCACAATGAATAACTAAAGGAAGCTAGTCCTCTAGAGCTGTGTTGATATCAATTTTCTGCATATAAATTAACTTCCTGGTGAGAGAGTTTAGCTCCACATCAAAGAGTAAGGAACACTGTAAAGTGCGACTGTGGGGTCTTAGACAGGGTCACCCCTCCAGATTGTTGTCAAATTGCTCCGGTTTTAAAATTGGAGTAATTTTATTTCACTGGGAATTTTATGTTTACTTTTCTAAAAGAAAGAACAAGAAGAATCCAAGGAAAGAATTACCTGTTAAACAATCAAAATAAAAAATGCATAAATCTTCAACTGAAACAAAATAAATATGTATCTGTATATTTCAAGCGAAATAGTGTCATTGTTTTTCTGACTCTTATGTCATAGGAGTTGCAACTAGTTACACAGTCTTACTAATCTTTCCCTACAATATCTTCAAATCATTTTATTTGAAGGAAAATATACAAATCTGACCAGGTAGAATTCAGGAGAAATAATTTTCTTAAAAAGAGGTGACTTGAGGCCTCCCTGGTGGCGCAGTGGGTTAAGCAACACACTATGAAGTGAACCCAAGCCACTGCAGCACAAGTTCGATCCCTGCCTCCGGCCAGGGAGGGGACCCACATGGCGTGGCAGACCTCTCCTGCCTCACTCCGCTGCTCCTCTCAGCAGTGTGTTTCGGTCAGTCTGCCTGTTCTGCTCCCCACTCTGTTGCTGGTGAATGCTCTCACCTCCCACGACTCTGGCCTATACCCCACCTCTTGTATGCATAAATAAATAAATCTTAAAAAAAAAAAGAGGTGACTTCTGGGCCTCCCTGGTGGCACAAAGTGTTGAGTGTGGCACTGTGGGGCTTCTGCAGTCACTGCAGTGCAAGGTTGACTTCCATCCAGGGAAGGCACCCACATAGGGGCAGACCTCTCCTGACTCACCTGCTGCTGCCCTCAGTAGTGCATTTCAGTCAGTCTGCCTGTTCTGCTCCCCACTCTGTCTTTGGTGAATCTTCTCAACCACCATGCCTCTGGTCTACACTCCAGCTCTTGTATGCATAACAAATCTTTAAAAAAAATAAAAATAAAAAGAGGTGAACTCCATGAGGGTTACCAGATGATCTAAATGGGCACTGAAATACGCACAGCACAGATGAATGGACTGAGCAGATGTAGATTATAGACACACAATGAAATACTAATCAGCTATAAAAATTAGATGAAATTTTGTCAGTTGTGATAACTTGGATGAAATGGAGGGGATTATGTTAAGCAAAATAAGTCAGGAAAAACAAATGTTGAGTGACTGTAGTGCTAGGAAGGTGCACAGAGAAAGTTCTGGATGGTTCTAGTAGACAGGGGTAAAGGAAGGAGTCTTGGAGCCCTCAGTGGCTTTTATGCTTTTATTTACAGAGGTGGCCAGGTACATGGCAGGCATGGGTGCCAGGGGGCTAGGAGGCTGGCAGGCCTCCCAGTCCCTGGCACATCTCACCCTCGTGGTTACTTTGCTGCTCGCCTCTCGTTCTGCTGCTGCTCTATGTTCCACTGCTCTCTTTGCTTGTTGGTACTGGCGTCCTCATGACACCACCTCTATATAGCTGTGTCTAATCCCAGGTGCGCGCACTTGTGCATGCCCACCTAGGCATGCGCATAGCACCACAGGTGTCCATCATGCTACCAGTGGTGGGCGGGTGGAAAGACCTGATTTCTCTAAGCCTACAGTGACTTTATTTGTAAGTGTCACTGTACAGAAAATAAACATATAAAAAGAAGATAAATAAACCTAACCAAACATTGAAAAAAAAAACAAAACAAAATCCTAGAAATTTATAGAATTAAGGCTACCACAGTGGGACGTGGGAAGTGGGGAGGAACAGAGAAAAGGGACACAGTGATCATGGGTGCATTGTGGTGGTGTGGTGTGGCAACAAAGAGCTGATGAGGTGTGACCTGATACCTATAAATCATTTACGCTGTTGTAAACCATGGTCATCTAAATTAAAAAATACAATAAGAAATAACCATGAAGAAGAAATTATGTTGATAGTGCAATAGTTATTTGCCAAAAAAGAAAAAGAAAAACACATGGTAGCCATAGCACAGGCATTTCGAATAATGTTTGCATCAGGTTCCCTTTTAAGAGATTGCAAAAGCTGTCAGAGTAAAGTTGTCAATTAACCTTCCTGTAGCAACTGTATCAATGCCCCTTTTATTTACGTCCAATTCATTCTAGCTGAGGCCATGTGACAGATTTTGTTCAATAAAAAACAAAAAAAAAAACTTAACAAAAATAAAACTTAAAAAGAAAAAGCTATCATCGAACAAAAACCATTAAAAATCTCTTTGGCATTGGAATTTACCTCCAGGTTATGCTGCCAACATAGAAGCAGCCCAAGCTGTCAATGTGGACATGTAGCATGTGGCTCAGATAATGGCCAGAACCAATCACCTAAGGTGAAGCCATCTGAGGCCAGCTAATCAACTGAGTCTAACCTCATGTGCACCACCAGTGGACAATAGGAGTGACACCAGGGCCAGCCCAGCCCAAATCGCTGAGCCGCAGGATCTGGAGAAAATAGCACTGTGATTAAGTTACAGAGAGAGAGAGCACACTATAGTAGATGTATACATAAACAGAAATGATTCGTTGACATGAGTGCTGCCCTAACAAAAATCTAAAATATGAGGCGGGGGGATGAGTCACCAGGTAGACTAGAAGTGAGGTTATTGAAAAACAATAAGGGAAGAAACCCAATAACAAAACTGGATTATTCAAATGAACTTTTACTGTAGCTGTAAATGTACCAAGGAGGATGGGATGTTGACAACCAGTATGCAGCAGAGGTGCAACAGTGGCTGAACATGAAAGCACCCTGTAAGAAAAACAGTGTAGCAGCAGGAAAGTGGTGGCATAGGAGCAAGGTTCTGGATGGTTCTGGGCAGACGGGTCAGGGAAGGAGAGTCTTGGAGCCCTCAGTGGCTTTTCATGCTTTATTTAGTAGAGGTGGCCAGGTACATGGCAGGCATGGGTGCTGGGGGGCCGGGAGGCTGGCAGGCCTCCCAACCCCCTGTGCGTCTCACCCTCTTGGCTGCTTTCTTCTCTCTCTGCTGCTGCTGCTGCTCCTTCGTCCTGTCGGTTCTGTCGGTTCTGTTGGTCGGTCCTGGTGGCCTCATGACGCCGCCCATTTAAGCCCGTGTCCCAACTCAGGTTGGGCAACTTGCACATGCCCACCCTGGAATGCTCTCAGCACCGCAGGTGTCCATCATCACAGTGGTGGGAGGGTGGAAATACCTGATCATTCTCTGACCCTACAAACAGTAACTGAGTTAGCTGGTAAATCTGGCCAAAACATGTTCTCGTAAAACTTTCAAAGTATCATCTGGCTTCATAAGATATGTATAGGGTTAGAGAAATCAGGTCTTACCACCCACCCGCCACTGTGATGATGGACACCTGCAGTGCTGAGAGCATTCCAGGGTGGGCATGTGCAAGTGAGTGCACCTGAGTTTGACACAGGCATAAATGGGCGGGTCATGAGGACGCCAGGAGTGACAGGACTGACAGGACTGAAGAACAGTACAGACCAAAGAGCAGCAGTGAAAGCAGCAGCACAGCAGTGGAGAGGGTGAGGTGCGCCAGGGGCTGGGAGGTCTGCCAGCACCCCTGCTCCCCCCCGGCACCCCTACCTGCCATGTGCCTGGCCACCTCTACTAACAAAAGCGTGAAAAGCCACCGAGGGTTCCAATACTCCCTTCTTTGACACGTCTGCCCAGAACCATCTCAAATCTTGCTCCTTTGCCTCCTTCCTGCCTCTACAATATGGAAATAGAGAAGATAAAAAAAGGACCCTTTCATTTGCAAGGATGATTTAGTGGAAATATGGAGGAGGCTTGACTTGGGTGAATTAAATCTTTGGCATCTCAAATCTCTTCATCTGGTAAAGATTGTTAAAGAAATAAGTAGCCTAAAGGTAAAGACCAGAACAAGAGTGTGGTAATGTAAGATCTTTTCATGAGATCACAGAAAGATTTAAGGCTATACCTGATTAATCTTATCAGCTTGAAAAATACAGACTCAGTAACTCATAAGAATATGTTACACAGCAGCCTAACACTCCTGAAAGAGAGAGAAATCTGTCATAAAATTAATTTTACTTGGGGCTATGGGGAAATCTGCTAAAAATCATGGGAAGTATACAAATTACTTAAGTAAGCATACTATAAAAAACCCTACCATCTTGGATTAAGTTGTAAGGACTGTGTATGTGAATTTAAAATTAAATGAGGCCTCTTGGCCTTACTCTTGAAACACATACTGCAAGAGGGTTGGTTTGCTATAAGCAGGAACCATGTCCTATGAATAAGAAAGGACAAATGGATAGAGCTAAGAACTACAGAAAACGCCAGGAGAAAATACTCCTCCCAGAATAAAACCACTGCCAAACCAGAGACTACTCCCTGCCCTTCACAGAGAGACCAGAAATATGTACCTAAATTGAAAAATTCTCTAAACCACATATTAAACTTTCTCTCCCACTTTGAGTGAGAATGTGCATTAATATCGTATTGCTGCATTATAAATTATTACAAACTCTTTCCCTTAAAATAATCCAAAATTTTATCTCACAAACATCTAGGTTAGGAGTTCGGGACCAGTTGCTGAGTTCTCTGCTGGGTGATGGATTGTTATAGTGCTATCTCTTCGCAACCCCCAGAGTGCATCACACCACTGTACTGATGCACTTGTGAAGTTTTTACCCAGTTGGCTTCCATGGCCAACAGATCATCAACAAAAGAAACACAGACAGACTTGTAAAGTGGTTTGCTTCAGGCTAAGAACAATTGTGAACTTGGTTCGAACACCACAGTGATACAGGTTAATGGATCTTAATCATGTACTTTATATTCTAAGGTTAAACAAATAAATTATAAATAATAAAAGACATTCTTAGTGTGGGACAAAGGAATTAATATATGAAAATGAGTAATGCTCCTGGAATCGGAGAATTTTAGTAAGTATCCATGATCTTTTAATATGTACACACGTGCATATAGTTGGGTGGATGAATGGAAAAATAAAGTACATAAAAATATATATGCTGAGTGTACCTAGAAACAATGACAGTTCAACAGCAATGAAGATACACCTAGAACTCACTTTCTAAATTCACTCTTCACTTACAGGGGACAGAACTTATTGGAGAAGCTGAAGATCTCAGGGGTGAAGCAGGGATAATATAAGATTAACTTGAAATATTTTGCTTTGAAAGAAATAAGGACGTGCTCAAAGATTGATGGAAATAGGTCAAAGGTTACAGGAGTCTGCCTGAATTTCTCATGGTAAAAAATGGCAGTCAGTTATTCTACATATATCCAATGATGAACACATCACTCCTATAATAAACACCTCATAGAAAATATTAAATAGCAAAAAAAAATTAGTCTCAATATGATTGATCATGTTTGAAAAAGCAAATATTGTGATACTGTGGACTGTTACCGATACTTTTTTTCTACTTTTCTAAATGTACTGTAGTCGTAAGAATAATGGATTAAAGAACATTTGTTATTTCTTTTCTTTTTTATTTTAAAGATTTATTTATTTGTGCATACAAGCACTGTTGTACAGGCCAGAGGTGTGGGGGTGAGAGGATTCACCACAGAGAGCAGGGGGCAGAACAGGCAGATGGACTGAAACACATTGCTGAGGGGAGCAGCGGGCACAGCAGGAGAGGTCTGCCACGCCATGTGGGTCCCCTCCCTGGCCGGCAGCAGGGATAGAACTCGTGCTGCAGTGGCTGCGGTCTGCTTCACAGTGTGCTGCTTAACCCACTGAGCCACCAGGGAGGCCCACATTTGTTATTTCTTCCATAAAATGTAAATGTGAATATATTACCTATCTCACAAAATATTTCAATATTTGATTTCAGTGATAATAATGGCTAAAATTTACATACTGTTATTCAAAACATTCATATACAATAATTTGGTCCTGTATTGGTACTAGTGATTAATATTACATGAAAGTAGAGATAAACACATTAACCTTCTCAAAATAATGCAGCTAGTTAATGATAGAGATGGGATCTGAGCTCAGTCTCATGCCTGAAGTTCACCTATTACATTGCTAAGTTTTAATAATGGTGATGCTATTGTAACGATACCAGCCAAAAATACCCGTTACTGGCTACCTTTCCTCTATAAACCCTGAATAAGGAAATATTGTACTTCTTAAAAAATATGTAAGTACACCAGAATCCTCACTTATTTATTATGCCAAATTTGCTCCTCTAACAATTATGTATTTTGAGACTCCATTAAAGTTACTCTTTTATATAAAATAGAAAAAAATGAGTGTAGACCTTATAACAAGTAAAGGTTATTTCTGTTTTTCACAGACTGGGTACATTATTAACCGAACTTTTTAAGGTCTAAAATCTGAT
Organism: Galemys pyrenaicus; assembly: GCA_019455555.1. NCBI lineage: Eukaryota > Metazoa > Chordata > Mammalia > Eulipotyphla > Talpidae > Galemys > Galemys pyrenaicus. Next base: position 810,220 of record JAGFMF010011923.1, read on the forward strand.
ACAGTCAAAGGATGTTTTCATTAAATGGAGCCATTACCCTGATAACAGTATTATAAACTCAATAGTTCAAAACAAATCAAATCATGTTATTTAATCACATACTCTTCTATTAACAAAACCTTTTAAAGATATTTTATGTAGAATATAGTGATTTTTTCTTAAATAAACGAAGCTTTAAATGAATCAACACTTTTTTTCTGAATTTCATAAAGTAGTCTAAAGATATTGCTTGATGCTGATCTCTGTTGAAACTGAAGCAGTCGCAATGTATGTATACATTCTATGTACACAGAGTCTATAGAGCACACATATACAGAGACAGTATCGAACTGTCAATCTTAGTCAAAATAATCGCAAACTACTTAACAACCAAAAGCATTGAGTTGTAAAATGATGCACTTCATTGCTCTAGGAAAAGAATGATCTTTGATAAATGGTTCAAGGTCAACTGATTATGTATATGGTGGGGATACAGGTGAAGGAAGATCTTGACTGCTATCTCATACCACACACAGTGTGAATTTTAGATTATAAAACTAAATGTACAAATTAAGAGAATAAAAATTATAAAAAACAGGAGAGAGTGCAATTATGACCTTAGGAATAAGATTTTAATTAGGAAACAAAAAATATTGGCCAAAAGGAAGGAAAAAACAACTGATAAGCTGGACTATATTAAAGTAAATAAATTGATAGAAGATAGACATACACAGATAATCTTGCCATTTTGAAAGGGGAAAGGACACTGTTTTAAGAAGTTTACAACTAATTTTACAAAATATGCAATTATACACATAGTCCTTAAATATTCATCTGGAAAAGACAAACAACATAATGGAAAAATAGGCAAACGATATTAACACAAAGTTTAGAAATGAAGATATTCATATAGAAGTCAAACGTGAGGAGGTGTTCACCTTCATCAGTTATCAAGGAGATGCAAATGAAAAGAATAGCAAAACATTGCACAAACTAACCAAATGACCAGAAGGAAGGAGGCAGAGCATTTGTTGAAAATATGGAGCAGCAAGAACACTTACACTATACTACACACTGTATTATAGAGTGACGATAACCTGAAAGTTGGATAAATAAGCAAAAGTACCTACTGAAGTAGATTACCCAGTAAATCCACTTCTGGCTACACACATTACAGAAATACACATGCTTGTTCAATAAAGGAAAAAAAAATAACATCATAATTATTTTTAATTTTAATATATGTCTGGATACTTTTTAACATACACAAGCAATGAGAATGAATGAATTGTTGTTATTCAACAATAGTGTAGAGCCCACAAACACGATATGGAGCAAAGAATGCTATATAAATGCAACTTCATTCTTTCAGTTCTTTAAAATATTGAAACTATAGTGATTGAGGTGAAGGTGGCAGGACTTACTTTGGGAAAAGCTAGTACCTGGAGAAAGCACAAGATCAAATTGTTGGAATTTAACAATGCATTTAAGCCATTTGTGTCCCCATCTGTACTTTAGAATGACATTTTTAATATCAAAGAAGAAAAATAAATGTGATGCAATTGGAAAGGTAATAGAGTTTGGTTAAAATTGGGTCTTGACACTTTATGGTATGTGCACTGTGTTAAAAAATCATGAAAGTGTAGAATCATGACCTTTGCATTTTTCTGTATTTTACTAGAATGAATTTTAAAAGTAAAGTCATATATCTTGAAAGGAAGAAGTATTAAATAAAAGGTACATTTTCTTTACAGAGAAAATATATTTTCATCTTTACATCACAATTAGCTTCAGCATGTCCTCCAAATAAAGAGAAAAAAATGTAAAATGTATAAAAATGCATTAAATAATATGGACACATGAGTTTTTGACATAACATTTTAAAATACAACATATAAGAAAATAATCTATGGAAATGGTAATATTCATGAAGTTATAATTTTTGAAATGTATAAATAGAAAACAGAAATTTTGCAAGAGTTTGGATATAAATACATCAACAGTAAAATATTGAAAGGAAACCTCTATAAAGCATTTAATTATGAAAGATATTTTTCAGCTCTAGGTGTGCTGGACATCCTGTTGGAGATTAGATAGTGATGAGAATAATTGAGATATTTTCTACTATCCAAGAGGGTACATTTTAACATAGATAATGAGAAGGTAAAGAATAAAATGGATACATAATGAACTTTGAGGAAAAGGTGTGAAGAAAGAGGAAATAGTACTTTCTAGTGAATTGTGGGTTTATATTTGGTTCTCTCAGTTTTTCTACTGGATTTTCTATCTTAGACCAACATTTTAATTCAGAGTGGAACTAAAAATAGTTCCATAATATTATTAATTAATACTAGGTGTGTGATTTGTCTGGAATCAGCAATAATTCTATCACTGGGCTAATCCTATATGACTTCTAAAGTCAAATATCTTGGTAAGTTCACAATTTTCCCTTTAGTTTTAATATCACCTTACACAATGGATTCAAATGTCTTTTCACTAACTTTTGATGTCCAAAACAGAGGTCTTGATATCTCATACTCCATATGTTGCATCCCCAAACTGGTTATTTCATTAACTATAAATCCTATTCAAGACCAGAATCCCTAGAAATGTCCTAATTATCTTCATACTGCAGATAAAAATAGAAGATTCTGGTTTAGTCCTGTCCCTTTATATTCTGTCATCTGACTACAAAATACATCCCAAATCTGATCATTGCCAATAATTCCACTGTTATTGTCTCCATCTAAGTCACCATTGTCATTTATCCAACTGTAATTTTAGTGGCCCTTGTTACAACAGTGTATTCCTCCCTGCAACTTACTTTCCACCTCAATCTGAATTATAAATTTCAAAACACAGATAAAATGGTGTCTCTCACCATTCAAAATCTTCAAGCTTCACACTTCACATACAATTAGAAGTGTCTACTAGATTCTAGAATGTCCTATGTGACCAGGCCACAGTACCTACCTCAGTCCTCATTTTCTTCTGCTTTCCCCTGAATGGCTGTGTTCCAGCCACACTGGCACCCTTCTCTTGACTCTGAACAGATGCTACATTTTAGCAACTCCACATTAATTTTCTCTAGAGGAGGTTTGTATATTTGTATTTGCATCACGAAGAACAGATTCTATATATAGGCACTCACTAGATATTTATTGTTGATGATAGTGCATGACATACATCCTTTTGAGTCAGTTTCTATGTTTATCCAATATGAAGTTTACAAAATTTCCACATCCATTCTGTAGTTAGACATTATCTTCTCAAAGACAATAACTGACTCAGACTTCTTTCTGAAAGCTGCTAATTTTCTCTAACATCCTACATATCCTTTTCCTAAGCTATACCAGATACTAGAATTCTATTACTAGGAAATGATTCAGTTAAAAAGAATAGCTCAAAGGAAATTGTCTCATGATAGTCACCTCCTAAATTAATAACATGGGGTTAGTTTATATATGTTCTACAAGAAAGAAAACAATCATAGTTTTGTCCACGCTATGCCCACATTATACTCCATGCCTCAGCAATGTAATCCACTGCTATGAATTCAACAGCCCTTTTGACTTAAAAGGAAGTGTTCAAACAATTACTAACTTTACAGTTCTTAGTTTTTCCTGTGTGAAATTCAATAAAGTAAAGGAAATGCATTTTTAACTTTATTGACTTTAATAGGAATATTTTTTATGTTAATTGCTAATGTTGTTAAACATACATCTCTTATTTTAAAGAACTGTGATTCACATGATATTCTTGACCAAATAATAGATTGAAAGGACTAGAACCCTGAGAAATGAGATTATGAAACCGATGAGAAGTACTTAAAAGTCTTGAAATTTCAGGCACCCCTCATTCACATGACCTTTGGAAGTAGCCCACTCCTCTGTCTTTCAAGACAATATGCCCCACTCAGAAAATACTCTTCCTCCTCTCCTGTTCTGAGATCAGTAAGTAGGACTGTCACTATATAGCCTGATGAAAAAATGTTATGTCAGTTAAAGGTGAAACAATGCTACATTTTCAGTCATCTGTGGGAGTTAGTCCCCATGTCCTGGTAGGAAGTGTGATAAAACAAATGTGGCAGGAACTAGAATAAGAAGACAATGTGAAGTTGGTAACTTATCGGCATGAGAACAATCTCTAAGAGAATGAGCTCCGTGGCAAGGATGCCACCACAAAGTGCAATCATATTGCTAGAAAAACACTGGGAAGCTTATAGGAAAGAAAAGGTGAACACTAAATAAAGTAGAAATAATAGGGCAATTGTGCCAAGTTGAAGAAATAGTCTAAGGATTTATAAAATTTGGCATGCAGTGGCTATTCTGTGTCATTCCAAGGCCTATCCACCAACTATGATTTTAGGAGGGCTGTGAAAACTCTTAGGTGAGAGAAGTACTGAAATTATTGAGAAACAAAGTTCTGGCTCTTACCTGAAGGGAAAACTGATGAGAGGAGAGATACTATTACAGAACTTAACATCTAGATAGCAAAACATCTAGTTGACATAAAGAAGGAAAGAACAATTGTTATTGGTGTTTAACCACCTGAAGCAAATTACACGTTTCAGTAAACAACAACAGAATTGAGTGACAGTCAAGTGAATGATTTCTTGGAACTTCATTAATAAATCACACCTTCTCTTGAGTATAGATAAGAAAGGAATTGTTCAGTAATAAAAGACAACTAGTAGCTATCCAAGTTTAAAGTCACAAGCTTTATGCCAATTCAGATCTGAAGCAGTTGTCACACATTACAGTGACTTACTAAGGAGACAGTCAGATTGTGTTAGAAAAAGATCCTGGAAAGTCAAGGTATTCTCTCAGTCATTCCCTAAGTACTTACTCTAGGGACTTAAAGCTACTAAAATGGCCATATACTTGGGAAATGGGGATACTGAAATGTCTAAGGAACTTTTGGTTTTGCCATTACAAAATCTCTGGATTGCTAAGTAGCTATATTTCCATAGAGTCTTATAGTACACATGTAAAAAGAAATATAAAAAACTATCACTGTTGTCCACATACTTTTGTCTCTTCGAAAAAGGAATTACCAATCTCATAATCAGAAAACAATGATTTGGTTTTAAACTGAGATGACTGAAAGTCTCACTGGTGTCATGAAAGAATACTATTGCATCTGCAACAAAGAACCTAACAAAAACTCTAGCAAGGAAGTCCATATGCCCTCTGATCTGGAGTGAGACACTTATCTTCCAATGCCAACTATAGAAATATCCTTGAAAAATCAGTCTAAACCACACAACTGTAGATAACTCATTTAGAAATGAAGAAAATTCATGAAAAATTACCTTTTAACAACATCCACCCCACATTTCTTTACCATTTCACTACTGCTAAATTTTCTCATGGGTATATTTTCTGTTAGTCACTCTGAATTTGATTTAACTAATGGGCCTGGAACCAGTTTAAATGTTTTTATGCACCACTTACCTAAAGACACTATCAAAAAGACTGTAATAGTAAAATGAAACTGACTTCAGTCTTGCATCCTACATTCCCAACTAAATAAACCCTATGAACCAACAGTGTCTCACTTAGAAATCAAGATGGCATTACCTATTAGTTTCTGTCCTTTCTACTGGACCCAAGGAATTCATTCAGATATAGTAGGCTGTATTACAGATTGTCCAGATTTCACCTGAGACTAAATGTAAGGCAATTCAGCCAAATGAGCCTGGCCTGGATGTTTTCCATGATCTTAAAGAACTCTTATGACCAACCTAAGATGAAAGTCACAGTTCCTACAGGAGTTAAAAATTAACGGCTGACTCTGATAGAAGAAATATAATCCCAATGACACTTAAGGTCTCCTGAATAAAAGGGTTATTTACTGTTGTTGGGGACCTCCAACAACAGTTGACACACTATCATTAGTCATTTCATGGGGTAGAAATATCCAGTGACTGGACATGGATCATGGACAAATGACATTCTGGAATGACTTCCTTTAGGCAGTTCTTCCAAAAACTAGGGAGACTCAACAATACAAGTTAACTAAGAACCATATGGTCTACCAGCTGGCTGGGGAAAAGATGCAAATTGGAAACACTGCAAACTGTGGCCCAAAGGTCAAATTTGAGGAACTTCACAAAATCTTTTGATTTTTATTGTGGTTATTGTTTTGCTATGATTATTTCCACTATCATAGGAGAGTAAAACACTAGGACCCTATAGTTGTTAAATATGAATGAAATGCTTCTTACATTTCTGTCACATGTAGCAGATTGCAGTAGACTACTAAAAATTGACATATGAATTAGTCTGTTTATAAAGTAATATTTTTAAATTAACATAAATACTTATTTTTCTACATATATTATGCAGTAATTAAAATGACAACTTTGGCAATATTAGAGCTCTGATTTAATTGAGGGATGTTGGCTGATTACAAACAGCGTATTCATTTTTTAAAAATGAAATTCTAATTAGTGCTGGCTTCCTATCAAAATTAGTAATTAAGAAAGTTGTCAAAGTCAATCCTATTATTCATCTTGATAATGAAATTATTTAAACATCAAATATGAATGTTCTATTAGCTTGAAGAGCATAATTGTTGTTAATATTGCTCATAGGGCTTAATAAATGTAACATGTCAGCTACATTATCCACCTAAATACCTGTACACAGATGCATATGATTAGAATGTGTAGTTTTGTAAGGTTAAATATGCATCTGAGATTATTTTACAAATAATATTTAACATTTTTTAGTTGATACAAGTGACATATATTGAAAAATATGGTTGCGTATTTTTTTTCTTTAAAGTGAACACAAATGATTTTATGACCTGCAAAAAGAAACTGCACTTCCTTAAATGACTCTTTTTTATTTTTTTCTTTACTTTTGGCACATACATCCCTGAAACCATTATCCATTACTGAAATTATTGGTCACCCTGGAAGTTTCCTCCTGCCTACTTAATTCCTTCTGCCAACCCCTTCCTCTTCTGTTGCCAGGAAACTACACATATGTTTTTTTCTCATTATATATTTGTTGATATTTTGCAGATTCACAGAGAGAGGAAGCTCAAAGACAGTCTTCCTTCCTTCCTTCCTTCCTTCCTTCCTTCCTTCCTTCCTTCCTTCCTTCCTTCCTTCCTTCCTTCCTTCCTTCCTTTCTTTCTTTCTTTCTTTCTTTCTTTCTTTCTTTCTTTCTTTCTTTCTTTCTTTCTTTCTTTCTTTCTTTCTTTCTTTCTTTCTTTCTTTC
>JAGFMF010011923.1:817440-828162 GCA_019455555.1 Galemys pyrenaicus
TCTTTCTTTCTTTCTTTCTTTCTTTCTTTCTTTCTTTCTTTCTTTCTTTCTTTCTTTCTTTCTTTCTTTCTTTCTTTCTTTCTTTCTTTCTTTCTCTTTCTTTCAGTTATAACAGATACTACAGAAGTAACAAAGGACCAAAAATAATGTTATTTAAATATATATGGCAACAAATTGGACAATATAGAAAAAATGGGCACATTCTTTAGAACATACATTATTGACCGAATGCATTGAAGTAGAAAATTTTATCAGACTGACAACTTGTAAGGAAATTGAAATAGTAATCAAAAGACCACCAAAACAAGTCTAGAATCAACTTACTACAGTAATAAATTCTATGATTTCTATACTCAAAGTACTATAATACCACTGCTTTTCAAAATTTTCCAAAGAAATTAAGAGGAAAAAGCCTCCCAAAACATTTTATGAAACCAAAATTACATACTAACTCTAACCCAAAATTACAGATTCCAAAACTAGTGAAGCTAATCACTAGAACTATACATCAGTATATATTTTAAATATAGATGTACAAATCAACAATATACACACAAATCAAATTCAACGTTCCATTTAAAAAAATACATGTACCATAATGCATGAGGATTTACACAAAGATTGAAAGGATGGTTCAAATTTCTCAAATAAATAAACTTCAATCAAAAGGACAAAAATCTTATGATCATTTCAATAGACAGAAAATATTATGACAAGATTCAACACCCATTTATAATGGAAACTCAACAAAAGGAGTATAGAAGAAATGTGAAAAATCAACAGCAAAGATGCTGAAAAACAGATTTTCCTAAAGTCAGGAACAAGACAATGATGTCCATTATCACTTCTGTTATTCACTATTGTGTTCAAAGTTGTAGGCAGAACAGTTAAATAAGAAAAAAAAAATGTATAAAGCACTCAATTAGGAAAGGAAGACGTAAAACTGTCACCACTTCAGAATTTTGTGATACTATATATAGAAAATCCTAAGACTCTAGTAAAAAGTTATTAGAAATAATAAATACAGTAAAGTGGCCAATACAAAATAAAAATTAAAAAATTTCTTCATTTCTAGACACAAGATATTGTTAAACAAATAGAATGCAACACAAAGAAATAGATATTCTGTACTCACAGATTAGAATAACTAACATCTTTACAATGGTTATGCTCCAAAAACAATATATAGCTTCACTGTCATATTTACACGTCAAAATCCCAAAGGCATTCTTCACAGAAATAGAACCAAAAAATCTTGAAGTTTATTTTGAATAAAACAAGAGTCCAAGTAGCCAAAACAATCCTGAGGACAAAAGAACAAAATTGGAAGTATCACATTCCCCAACCTCAAACTATACTACAATGCAATGGTATTTAAACAGCTGGATAAAAACAGATATGCCGATCCAAGGAACATTTCTGTATTCTCAGACATAAAATCCCCACACAAATAGATAGTCTATGCTAAATGTGCCAAGAACTTACAAAAGAACAATGGAATCTCTTCAATAAACGGTGCCAGGAAAATTGCAAGCCAAATACAAAAAATGAAATGAGACTGTTATCTAATACCATACACATAAATTCAAAATGGATTAGAATTGAATGTAAGACCTGAAACTATAACATACATAGAAGGAAACATAAGCGATACACTCCTACAACTTGCCCTTAGTAGTGTGTTTGGGATTTTGATTCTAATGGCAAAACAAGCAAAAGCAACAATAAGCAAATGGGACAGAGCAAACTAAAATGTTTCTGTACTGTGGAAGGAACAGTCATCAAAATCATCAGACAGCATAGTGAATGAAGAAGACATTGTAAATTCTCTGTCTACTGAAATACACTGCTGAGGGGAGCATCAGCTGAGACAGGAGAGGTCTGCTGTGCGATGTGGATTAGCAACCTGGCTGGGGATTGAATTTGTGCTGCAGTGACTGCAGCTAGTTTGATAGTGCTGAGACTTAACCCCTTGCACCACCTTGGAGTCCCTAAATAATATCTCTTTCTAACCATCCACCCACCCACCCATCTCCTACTACACATTGTACTATATAATCTCATCATTGTATTTGCCAGTATTTTCCTTCTTTATGAAGGACTTCCTGCATTTTTTGTAGTGTAAGTCTGTTAGTGATTATTTCAGCTTTCATGGATCCACAAAAAAAATTATTTTTTCTTTAATTTTAAAAAATATTCTGGTAAAAATGACATAGACATTTTCTTTCCTGCTCTGTACAGCTGATCACAATCTGGAAATGACACCAGATAAAAACAAAGAATTCTTATAAGTGGCAAGAAGGAGGCAAGTTGGTTTGGAGCTTCAGGGTTGGAGAAATATGGTAGTATCAGAAAATATTATTCCTTTAATAGATAACGACCAATCAGATACCATTTATCCCAAATCCCAATCTAGCAACAGAAAATAGTTAGGCATGCTATTCCCCTGCAAGATTGACTAGAAATTCCAGAAACATCAGAAGAACCCCACTCCAATAGGTAGGGAGAAGCATCTAAGGATCCCAAAATTCAGTCACTATTCAAAGGCATATTGTCTTGGGACTTCCCTGGTGGCCTAGAGGTTAAGTCTCAGCACTATCACACTGTGGCCTGAGTTCAATCCCAGGCCAAGGAGGTGACCCACATATGACACTGCAGACCTCTCTTGTCTTGGCCACTGCTCTTCTCAGCAGTGTATTTCAGTACATCTGCCTGTTCTGCTCCCTACTCTGTCTCTTGTGATTCCTCTCCCCCACCACACCTCTGTCCTATAGCCCAGTTCTTGTGTGCATACATAAATCTTTAAAATTAAGGTGTTTTATCTTGAAACAAATGAAGTAGAAAAATCTCAGCAAAGAATACAAATAAAAACAGGAAATTATAGACACAAAAAAAACAAATTCTCATGGTAGTTTTAGTAGAGTGGACACAACAGAAGATAAAAGTTGGTGAGCAGTGGACAGAGAAAGAGTTTATGGAATCTGAAAAACAGAATAGACTATAAAAGAAATGAAAAGAGCCTTAGGAGCTATAGGAATATAATGAATGTTTCTGTATTTGTATAAGTGGAGTCCCAAAAGGAAAGAAAAAAAAGAACAAACAATGGGTCTGAAAAAATATTTGAAGCAACAGTGGAAACATCCCAAATTTGCCAAAAGACACAAACTTACATTCTAAGACGTGCACTACAAACATGATACACACCTTCTTCAAATAAATGCAGAAACCAATACACATTTGATTATATTTTTAATATTTGAAGACAGAAAAATCTTAAAAATGCCCAGAGAGACCACATTATACACCCAAAAAAGTATTTTTTGAAAATCACAACAAAACAAAACAAAAATAAACAGACTATAAGACAGAGACATTCTGCAGGAAAGTCAGATGGGTATTAAGGTAGGGACAGGAAGAGCCCAAGTGATTATGGTGCTGGTAGATGGGTGAATTTGTGGTGGAAATTCTATGGGGACTACACCTAGAAAATTAAGCAAACGTTGTCAGAAAAAAAAAAAGTTTTTTTTTTCTTTCCTTCTTTATGTATATTTGACATCAATTGTAATCCCCATGGATTCCTATTCACCATTTCACCAGTGCACCATCACCTCAAGTCCCTCGTGCTCTTATTTGCCCTCAACCCTGTCCCTCTCCACCAAATGTTTCCAATTTGTCCTTGTCTTTTTGTTTTTGTTGTGTTGTTATTATTATTGTTGTTGTTATTATTGTTATTATTCTTTTCCTTGATCCTTACTTGGTTCCCTTATATTCCTCCTGGGGGGAAGATGTGGTACAGATACACAATGGAACACTATTCAGCAATCAAAAAAGATAAACTAGAATCATTCATAGGAGCAATGATGGAACTAGAAGGGATTATGCTCAGTGAAATAAGTCAGAAAGTAAAAAGTTTTTTTTTTTCTCTGTAACCAGGAGGCTAGAAAAGTGGCATTTTTTTCCTTTTTCTTTTTTTTAAAGATTTATTTATTTATACATACAAGAGCTGGGGTACAGGCTAGAGTTGCGGGAGGTGAGAGGATTCACTAGAGATATAATGGGAAGCAGAACAGGCAGATCTACTGAAATACACTGCTGAGGGGAGCAGCAGGGTAGACAGGAGAGGTCTGCAGCGCCCTCTGTGTCCCCTTCCTGGCTGGGGATTGAACTCGTGCTGCTGTACCTTGGATGCTTCACAGTGTTGCGCTCAATCCGCTGTGCCACCAGGGAGGCCCAGCAAAATTTTTTCATGTGCAATTTTGAAAGATAACTTTCCTAACCAGAGAAAACCATACTTGAGTATGTTTTAATCCTTTCTCAGATTTAAATAATAATTTCTCAATAAGTTGCTTTCTGATATATTTTTTTTGTAATGTTCTTTAGTTTATTGAATAGATGTTCTTAATTTTGATTCAGATTGACCCTTGAACAACTTGGTGGATAGGGGCATCCACTTCCCCATCAATACACCCATACGCAGTTTATCACAGGTAATTCTTATATCCCATTCCATACACATGATTCAAACAACTGACCTAGGTTAGGCTGTTTGAATCCATCAGTGTAAAATGCAAGGACAAAAAAACAAAATTGTCAAATGTGTGTTGTTCAAGGGTCAACTGTATCTAAATATATCTTTTCTTGAGTTTTAGTGTATACCTTGTGCTTTTTAGATATATAAAAATATGTTCCTGGCCTCTCTGGTGGCGCAGTGGGTAGAGCGCTGCACTGTGAAGCATCCACAGGAGAGCAGTATGAGTTCGATCCTCAGCCAGGAAGGGGACACACAGGGCGCAGCAGACCTCTCCTGTCTCCCCACTGCTCCCCTCAGTGGTGTATTTCAGTTGATCTGCCTGTTCTGCTCCCCACTCTGTCTCTGGTGAATCCTCTCACCTCCTGTGACTCTGACCTGTACCCCAGTTCTTGTATGTATATATAAATCTTTAAAAAATATATATATTCCTACCATGTGACATAATATTTCCCACATTACCCATACTATTTACAGTTTTACAGATTACATTTAGATGTTATTTCATCCTAACTTCATCTTTGCATAAAGCATTCGTTATAAATCTTCTTTTTCTCCATTTAGTTTTTCCAGTGCCATATAATAAAAATTTTAATATAATTTTTAGTTGATATTGCTCATGTATATATACCCTACACTATTTGGTGTATTTATCTTGGGGTTGCCAACTTTGCCATGCAAGATGCATGGGAACCCTATAGCCTGTCTTCTCCATTCAACTAAAATCTGAGGACATAATTCAAAGAGCAAGAAACAAGAGGAGAATGAAAATTTCACAATAGCAGGTGGATCATGGAGGAAAATACAATTTAATCACTTGATGTATCTATGCACAATGGAATGAATACTACTCAGGTATAAAAGAAAAAAAAATGAACTCTTGCCACTTAAAACAACAGGGGTGGAACTGTAGGGAATTTTGAGTTTTGCTAAATTTATTACAAGTGAGAAGGAGAAAGACATACATTGGGTGATTTCACTCATGGAATAAGGAAGCAAAACAAAGGGACTGATAAACTAAGCCAAAAGAAACTCTAGAAATCTGGCTGTAGAAGTGAGACTTCCAGAAGGATAGGGGGAGCATAGGGAGCAAAATGGGGAGGGCCCAAATGACCGTGTTGGAAAATTATGGATGCTTTGGTGATGGGTGCGATGTGGTAACATACATCTGAAGAGGTGTAAACTTATATCTCTAAATCATATACAAAGTTGTAAGCCAATGCTACCTCAATAAAATAAACAAACAAACAAACAGACACTGGTTTATGGGCATACACCTCAAAATCTCTGAAGGCAACCCTCCTCTTTCTAGAGAGAATATATAAGGAATCACACTCCTGTTGTTTTACTCTTCATCTGCCTCTGCCTCTTGAGACCACCCATTAGCAGAGCTTCTCGGAAGTGCCACTTCCACTGTTAGCTGTCACTTCCCTTAGTGACATGCACATTTTCATTTGCATGGCCTGCCAACTTGGATGATTCAAAGTTATATTCAAAGATACTTCAGAGTCCAAACTGTGAAACATGAGTTGAGCCCTGATCACCAAATTCTAAGCTGTTTCTGACTAAGCACATTCTATTTAATAATATGTATGGGTTCCTTTTGGTCTAACTTCATATTTCTCAACTTATAGCCCACATCTTTAGCTCACAAAAGCAAATAATAATAAACCAGAATATAGTAGTCTTAGTCTTGTCATTAACTCCTTTAATAGTTTTATGTGTTTCGGTAAGGGAAATGAGAAGAATGAGTGTAGATTTAATTGGATAGAAATTCTGAGGAAAGTGGAAAAGAGGGATTTGTTTTGTAAGATATCATTTGAACTTTAATGATCAGAGCACTGCTTAGAAAAAAGGCAATATAAAGCTTTGGTGGAAAATAGGTCTTAATTTTTGCCAGACTATTTACAACTAATTTCCATCATTTAAAGATATCATGTGCTTAAGAATGTAATTAATTTTTTTAAGATTTATTTGTTTGTGCATACAAGCACTTGGGTACAGGCCAGAGGTGCAGGGGGTGAGAGGATTCATCAGAGACAAAGTAGAGAGAAGAAAAGGCATACAGACTTAAACACACTGCTGAGGGGAGCAGTGGGTAAGACAGGAGAGTCTGCCATGCCATGCGGGTCACCTCCCTGGCTGGAGATCAAATTCAGGCTGCAGTGGCTGAGGATAGCTTCATAGTACTGTGACTTAATCCTTGTGCCACCAGGGAGTTCTAAGAGAACTCTACTAAATCACAAATATAAAATTTACAATCATAACTAATACATACTTAGAGATCCAAATATAGAAATGACCTCAAGCTTAGGTCATCTGTGCAGGAGATAGAACTATGAGGCAAAATACTAGAAAGCAACAGAATGGGATTCAAAGCAAATACTAATTTCACATACCAAGAGGGAGAAATTGTTCCTTCAAGCATGACAAACTAGTGCTTAATACTGAAACATCAGGTTGAATTGCAGTGTACTGAGGAAGATAACCATACATCAGAATTTTCCATTGTAAATTTCCAAAAACATTTGTTATTGTAGATTATTGATAGGAGACAAAATGTCTAAATTATACGTGGCTAACATGGAGGGGAAAAATACCCCAACTCCAACTACACATTTTTTTTTTTTTCTGTTAAACTCCATCTCCCTGCTTCAAAATTTGTCCTAGAGTGAGAACAGGTCATCATGGTCCTCACTCTGTAGTGTAAATATGTTATTAGGTATCAATTCAATTGCTCTTTGCAGTCATTTTTCTCACACAACCTAAGTCTACACAATAACTAGTCTTGAAGTAGACCAGAATGCTATGCTCTGAAATATTGTCAACATTTCTTCAAAATGATGATGAGATATTTGTGAAGTGTGAATTTATTAACTATAAACTGTGCAGGTTGACAAAATTGTTTCTGGTAGTATAAAAAAATTCAGTAAATCAAGGGTTACTGTTAAGATGCCTAAAAACATTATTTATCTGAACATTTAACTTCCCTATTTTTGTGCACTATTTTCTTAAAGTGTTGAATTTCTCATGCTTAGATTGATTTGACATCTAAGTCATTTAGCCATGTTTATCAGTTTAAAATTATCAGTAAATAAACCTTCACCAGTTAAATCATACCCATGTCTTTGAAATGCCTTGTATTCAAAGTGTTGTAGGTTACGTGGTTGAATTGATGAAGTGTTCAGAATTTTTTCCAACTAAGCTCTTTTGCTTCAAATGAGTATACACCTTTACATGAAATTATTTGCTGGCTAATGATATCCCTGAGAATTAAAAAGAAGTTCCTCAAGAGTGTAACCTTTTCTCAATTAAAAGAAAAGGTATCATATCAGATTGGAAGTAATTATTCTTGTAGGGGCTATAGAAATAATACTTTCACACAGAAAACACACTTTGTACCATGTGCTACATTGTATGAGTCATATCTGATAAGGTTAACCCTTTGTCCACTGTGACACTGCCTCAGGAACTGTGGGTTATGAAGTGTCCAAATAACTAAAAATATGAATCACATACTACCCACTGGAAACATTAACTTCAGCAGTTTCTCTAAGAGGAAATAATAAGTGTAATATTTTCAGATTTTTAAGAGGAAATATTTAATCACACTTCACTTTATTCTTTTCAGATCATCTCCCATACATCTTCTGAAATTGATTTCAAATCCTCTAACTTATTGCATTTTTGTACATGTCTGTAGGCAATATTTCTTCAACTGCTACTCAGTTCTCATATTTTAAATAGAAATAAAAATACCTGCAAGTCATATACTATGTAAATAACACTACACACTTAAGCTATAAATTATTTCCAAAAATGTTATTATTCACCATATATCTATTTTAATTTAAATCAGAAGCAGAAAAATACATATAGGTATTGGTGTTTGAGACTGAGAATAGGCAATCACACGGTCTTACGGTATGCTGATATTAAGAAAAATGTGTGAATCATGGAAACAACTATAATTGTAGTTAATGCTTACCTAAAATGTCGCAAACTGAAATTATACTAAAAATACATATTCTTCTTGACATAAACTTGGTTATTATTTGAAGGTATTTATAATTAAAAACATCAAACTCAATTATCTTCCAAAACACGGACCTTCTGTCTTCTATGATGATTAAGTGTTACAGCAGTTGTTTTGATTGCTGGATGTCTAAGAACTTAATTCCTAAGTAGTTTGTATTTAGTACTTAAAACATCCTTAGCTCTACTATGACAAAATGCAGGTTTATGGGATAAATAAATATGGTCCAATTTGCATGTTGGTCAGTACCAGAAAATGTTATCTGTGTTGGGTGATTCCATATATATATAAAACTGTAACAAACAGAGTGAATCATTTATTTTCCTTTTGTTCACCCCAATCATTTATATTTGGGATATTTGAGGATATCTCAATGTTTTCAAAATGTATTTCATGATAAGAATTACTTGGGATATTTGAGAAAAAACACTAATTGCTGTCACCACCAAATCAATGAATGAGACTATATAGGGGAGAGCCCTTATAATGGGGTTAAGATGTTAAACTCAATCTAAATTTCATGTAAATTTGAAAATAATCAGACCGGTGGTTCTAAGAATGTGGCCCTTGGAACAGTAACATAAGTATCACCTGGAAATTAAAACTGGATCCTGTCGTGAACTTACTGAAACAGAAATTTTAGGGGTAGGAGTCAGAATTCAATGTTTTAATTAATCCTCCAATTTGATGCATAATACATTTTGAGACCCACTCATTCAGACAAAACTTTAAAACATGTAAACCGCACTGAGTAACTTGTTAACGTCTATGTAATGGCACAAGGTACACACCTTGAATTATTTGACAGCTTCCATTGATCTGCAAGTGATTTTCCAGTTCCTGAGCTGCATAAAGGTCCTTATTTCACCTACTCAGTCAACCTTATACAACCAACTTGATTTCCCAGCTTTACTAAATTCATCTCCCAATAGAAAGAATTATTTACAGAGTCAACATACCTTACAAAATGAATTCAGGTAAAAGGACCTATGATACTTTTTTTCCCCCAGTTTCCCAGAGAACTAAATAATGTAATTTTCATTACTTATTTAAAATTTGACTATGTGCCTATATTCCTTTATTTGTGATTTTCGTATTTACAGAAATAATTTTTAAATTAATTCACAGATATATGTATGTGCATAGGCCCACATAAATGCACATGCATACAGCACCCTAAGTTTCAAAGTATCATTAAGTTGGCAACTTATCATAATGAAAATTATCAACACCTTAGCTTACAAACATTGGTCTTTCAATTTTTACTCTGGGCACAAAGAGATAATCCCACACCCTTCTTAGCTTTTCTAGCTGACAAATAACCGCACAAGCATAGCCAGATTGAAAAGGAGAAATAAGTCAAAATAATTTCTGTAATAATCTTCTGTAAACATGAGAGAAACCCAGTAGGTTTGAGTAACTCATTCTCTTGGCTTTAGACAACACCTAAAATAGTTAAAGGAAAGGGAGGGTGGTGGGGGAGACACAGTAAGACCAGTAAGGAAGTTTGTCAAGGAGACACAATAAATAAAGGTATGCAGATTTAAGTTCTGCTTTCTCTAATGAAAAGAGTGAAGGGAGGCTCTCTTACCCCTCCCAGGTACCATATACCTGGGGGTCTTTATTCTTCCCTTTTTCTTAAATAAACATTTCCTTGCTTCTCTCTGCTTACTTATCCTAAAGTCTGTGGATTCCTTTCTACTGCTTCACAAGACAAGGACCCCTGGTAATTGCCAGGGTGAGAGGCATCGACAGCTACAAGGTTGCTTTTTGACTCGTTGTTTTCTTTGATTTAAAAAAAAATCTTGGGGGACCGGCAAGATGGGAGCAGAGTGAAGACGCTAGACTCATAGTGTCTAGATACACATAACAGGGAAAGCCAAAAAAGCAAAGAGAAAAGCAGAAAACAGACTATCAGCTTACATACAGGAAACATCAGCCCGACGGAAGGCGACTACTACTGGAACTTGTACCGAGCTGCAGAGGAACAATGATCAAGCAGAAATACCTAAAACACCAGGAAAAGAAGTCAGAAATGATACCCACCAGAACCAGCAGCACCGGGACACAACAGACTCTAACCCAAAGGTTAACAATGGGAAGAAAGAAAAATACCAATGACCAAACAGGTTCACCCAAAAACAATACACCACAGAAA
>JAGFMF010011923.1:832356-842714 GCA_019455555.1 Galemys pyrenaicus
TTCATGGGAACATGGATGGATCTGGAGGGGATTATGCTTAGTGAAGCAAGTCAGAAGGCAAAAGAAAAATACCAGATGGTTCCTCCCTTAGGAGGAACACAAGGGAACCAAATAAGGATTAAGGAAAGAAATGAGAACAATAATAATAATAACAATAACAGCAATAAAGACACAGAAACCAAAAATGAGGAGACAGGGACAGACTGGGGACACCTGGTGGGGAGGGGAGTGGTAGGGTTGAGGGAAGATGGGAGCACGAGGGCCTGAGGTGATGGTGCACTGGTGAGATGGTGATGGGGAATACATGGGGATTACAATTAATGGCAAGTATATGTAAATTTTAAAATATTTTAATATATAAAGGAAAATAAAATAAAAAATAAAAACATTGAACAACAACAACAAAAAAGAGTGAAGGGAAGTATGTGGGAGATGCTCTTAAAATAAAGAATGTCTCCTTATATTATGTCAAAGTTTTTATTATTATCATTATGTTTTTTTTTTTTTTTTTTTTTTTTTTTTTTAAAAAAAAAAAAAACCAACNTTTTTTTTTTTTTTTTTTTTTTTTTTTTTTCAAAAACAACTCAACCCAGCCTTCGGAACACCTCCCATGATATAAAATTCTTGCCAAAGGAGACATATTTTGCAGTGGCAGATGTAGGGTTCTCCTACAATCACAGATTCTGCAACACATTTTTAGGACCATCTGACAGATGGGATATCAAGCCTTAAGACCTTTACAGCTTTACATTTAGAGTGACAGTTATAGTGGAGATATGTTTAAAGTTTTCCCCAGTGAGTTATTTGTAAATTTAGTTCACCTTCATATCAACGTCAGTATCAGGATTCTCTTGGATATCAGGTTTGTAAGTTCTTGTTTTCAATCCCTTTTTATTTCATTCCCTCGATACAGCATTTACTCCATATGAACAAAAATTTAATAGCAGTGACAAAACCAATAAAGGTATAGGGTAAGACTTCTGTAGTGAAAAGTTAGAAACAAAACCAAGAAATTGTTTGATTGGCTATGACTTAAGAGTTTGCCTTATGTGGAAAAGCAGAATTAGCTATTTGTGACTGGTGTCCTTATCTTTTGATTTTGTACTTTGCATTCACAGACTTAGGTTTTAGATTGCTTACTTAGATTGCTAAGTGTTAGAACAAATTTACCCTTCTTGTTTAATTTAAAATATACCTATGTAAATAAAGATGTCCTTAATCATTATGACAGCAATTAGAGGTATTTATATTGCTATGACAGCTGCTTCTAACAAACCAGGCATTTCAAAAAGGGACTCCAATTCACCAATTTATGCAGCTTCAAGTAGCAGCAGTCTGACTGTTTGCACCTTTTAATTAATTTCACTTAGGGTATAAAAGACTTGCTTACAATAAACTTGGATATTCATTAAGAACCTACAGAACTATATTTTTTTCATATTTTTTTTAATCTCAGGCTTTCCCCCCCTACTTTTATATTTATCTTCTCACTGAACAAAAACTATATGTTAGTTCAGGGATTTCTAAAGTATGGTTTTGTGTGTTTGTGTATGTGTGTGACATCTGTTCTTTTGTGTGTGATATCTGCTCTTTAAAAAAAAAATAATGTCTCTCTGAATAAAAGTACAGTACTTCCTTATATATATTGTAGGTTTCCTATGGACCATAATTGTATCACAAGAAATTGAGTTAACAAAGTTCATCTTCAAGATGGTTTCTTCCACTGAATTATAATTGAGTATCAAAATAAGGTGAATTAATCACTTTTTGGTAAAATATATAAAGCTTGGTAATTACCACCAGTACACTGTTATTTGTCTAGAGAAATGAAAAATTAAATATATACAATGGAGTACTAATCAGCACTAAAAAAATAAACTCCTGACACTTGCAACAATGTGGATATAACTAGAAGTGGTTATCCTAAGCAAAATACGTCAGAAGAAAGGCAAATAGTTGATGATATCACTTATCCATGGAAAACAGAAAAACAAAATAAAGGGTCAGATAAACCCAATCAGTAATGAACCCTAGAATTCTGACTGCAGAATTGAGCCTACCAGACAGAGAGTGAGAGGAGGAGAGCAGAGTATGGAAGGGCACAGTGATTTCTCTGATGAATCAACAAAGACTTCACTAAGGCCAACATCAAAGAGTTATATGTTGATATTTATGGGTATTGGTGGTGTTTAACATCTTCTGAAGGGTGTGATATTAGACCTCTAAATTATATAGTGTTGTCCATCAGTGTTACCTCAACAAAAAAAAATGCATAAAAACAAATAGTGGAGAGACCAAAATGTCCACCCACTGATGAATGAGTAAACAATGTAATTCATCCATCTGTTTAAAAAATGGATTAAATACTAAATTATGAAATATTGTTAAAGAAATAGATGACACAAAAAATGGAAAGACATCCCCTGCTCTTGAATGGAATAGTTAACATTATTAAAATGGCAATCCTACTAAAAGCAGTTTACAGAATCAAAGCAATCTTGATAAAAATATCAGTGACATTCTTCAGAAAAATAGAAGAATTATTGATGAAATTCATTTAGAGCCACAAAAAACCTTGCATAGCCAAAGCTCTTCTGACTGAAAATGAGAATGGAAGTCTCAAATTTCCAGGCATCAATCTGTACTACAAAACCATAATAATTAAAATAGTATGGTACTGGAACAAAACTAGATACACAGACCAATGGAATTGAATAGGAAACCCAGAAATAAAGCCACACATACATAGACAACAAATCCTTGGCAAAGGATCAAATTATATGCAGTGGAACAAGGGCAGTTTGTTCAATAAATGGTGCTGGGTAAACTGGACCACCACATGCAAAAGAATGGAACTAGATTACTACCTCACAGAATGCACAAAAAACATCTCAAATGGATAAAAGAAATGAACCTGAAACCATAAAATATACGAAGGAAAAATAGGTCAAACACTAAAACATGCATCTCGGTAGCAACTTTAAGGACTCATCCCCCAAAGCAAAGAAAGTGAGGGAGAAGATAAACTGGGATTACATCCAACTAAAAAGCTTCTCTACAAAAAAAGAGACATTAACCAAAACAAAGAGGCATCTTGCTGACTGGGAGAAAAATTTTGCACTCTATGCAACTAATAAAGGACTGATCACAAGATCTATAAGTAATTCCCGTGATTCAACAAAAATAAACTAACTCAGTCAAAATATGGGCAGAAGAGCTAAAAAGACCCATCTCCAAAGAGAAAGTGAAAATGGACAATAGGTATATGAAAAAATGTTCAACATCTTTTATAATCAGGGAAATGCAAATCAAAACCACAGTGAGATACCACCTCACACATTGGCACACATTAAAAAACAGGCAACAACAAATGTTGGTGAGGATGTTGAGAAAAAGGAACTTCCTACACTGTTGGTGGGAATGCAAGCTGGTCCAACCACTATGAAAGTTGTGTGGACTTTCCTCAAATTACTAAAAATAGAGCCAGCAATTATATGACCCAGCAATTATACTTCCAGGAATCTACCCAAAGAACACAAAAGCATTAATTCAAAAGAATACATATATCCCCATGTTTATTGTACCACTGCTAACAATAGGTAAAATATAAAAACAACCCAAATGCCCAAAATTAAATGACTAAAGATGTGGTATATATATATATGTATATATATATAAATGGAATATTATTCAACAATTAAAAAAGATAAACTCATGTCATTCCATAAACATGGATGGAGCTGGAAGGGATTATGCTCAGTGAAATAAACAAGTGAAAAAAGAAAATAATGGATGCTTTCACTTATAGGAGGAATTTAGGGATACCAAATAAGGGATAAGAAAAAATGATAAAAACTTAAAAATCACAAAATGATTTGACTAACTACAAATCAGAGACAATCTGCAGGAAACTGGGAGAGAGAGCGATCAAAACAGGAGATTGACTAGCACAGGGGACTATGGTGATGGTGCACAGGTGAATTAGTGGTGGGAAATTTATGGGGACTACACCTGAGAGGAGAAAGCAAACATTGTACAAAAATGAACAATGATGCAAAATATAGAAAATTTTAAAACTACAAAAAAATAAAAGTGAAAAAAACTTTTTAGATCTTTCTAGTAAATGTGATGGTTCTTGAATAAAAAAAAAAAGTCTTTTGAATGAACTAAATATTTGGGATAATGAAATAAAGATATTTTTTCATTAAATTGTAACACCTCCACAAAATTTGTAGCTTTAATTTGTGTGCACATAAATTTTTCTTTAATAGTCACCTTGTAATAAAATACTATTTCAAGAAATAAGTTGAAATCTAGATTATTTTTCTTTTGAAATATTTATAGTAATTATACTACAGAATCTTGGACCATATTTGCTTCAGTTTTTTCCTGTATTGATTCCATTTTTTATTTTTTTACATTTAAATGAATTGCTTTTATTTTATTTATTTTTAGATTCATTTAATTATATTTGACATTATTTGTAATCCCCAGGGAATTCCCACCACCCTTTCACTTGTGCACCATCATCCTAGTCCCTTGTGCTCTTTTTGCCCTCATCCCCGTCTCTACCCCACCATCTCCCCAATGATCCCTTTGGTTTCTCTTTGTCCTTTTGTTCTTGTTGTGTTTTTTTGTTTGTTTGTTTTGGCTGTAGTTGTTCCTTTCCTTGAGTGCTGTCTTATTATTTTTTTTGTAGTTGTTCTTTTACATTCCTCCTAAGAGTGAAGCCATCCAATATTTTTCTCTTGCCTTCTGACTTATTTCACTGAGTATAATTCCTTCTAGCTCAGTCCATGTTTCTATAAATGGCTCTAGCTTATCATTTTTGATTGCTGAATAGTATTTCATTATATATATGTACCGCATCTTCTTGATATATTGACACCTGATCTTTGACAAAGGAGCAAAGAATATGCAATAAAATAAGGACAGCTTATTCAACAAATGGTGCTGGGCAAACTGGTTTGCCACATGCAAGAAAATTAAACTAGACTACTACCTTACACTGTGCACAAAAATCAGTTCAAAATGGGTAAAAGATATGAGTATAAGACCTGAAACCATAAACTACATAGAAGAAAACAAGTAAAACACTACAAGACATACAACTCAGTAACACCTTTAAAGATGCATTCCCCAAAGCAATAAAAATGGAGAAGAAGAAAAGATGGGACTACATCAAGTTAAAAAGCTTCTGCACAGCAAAATAAACTTTAATCAAAACAAAGAGAAGCCCCACTGTTGGGAAAAATCTTTGCACCCCATACAACTGACAAGGGACTGATCACAAAAATATACAAAGAACTCACAAGACTCAAGAAAAACAAAGTAAACAACCCAGTCAAAAAATGGGCAGAAAACCTTAAAAGACACTTCTCCAAAGAGGAAATGCAAATGGCCAACAGGCAAATGAGAAAATGCTCAACATCCTTTTATTCAGGGAAATGTAAATTAAAACATCTTACACCAGTAAGAAAGTCACATACCAAAAACAACAACAAATGTTGGCAATGTGTGGAAAAAAGGGAGCTCTACTACCCTGCTGGTGGGAATGCAAGTTAATCCAACCACTATGGAAAGCCATATGGAGGTTCCTCAGTCTACTAAAAATAGATCTACCCTATGAACTGGCAATCCCACTCTTAGGGACCTACCCAAATGACACAAAGACACCAATCCAAAAGAATACCTGTATCCCCATGTTTATTGAAGCACTATTTATAATTGGTAAGAACTGGACACATTTTATTTATTAAAGGTCAAATATTTATTTAAATATTTTATTTATTTGTGCATACACAAGCTGGGGTACAAGCCAGAGGCATGAGTGGTGAGAGGATTCACCAGAGACAGAGTGGGAAGCAGAACAGGCAGATCTGAAATACACTGCTGAGGGGAGCAGCTGGAGAGGCAGGAGAGGTCTGCTGCACCACGTGGGCACACCACAATACCTCCCTGACCAGGTATCTAACTAGCTGTGGCTGTGGAAGCCCCACAGTGCAGCGCTCAACCCCTTGCACCACCAGGGAGGTCTGTTATCACTTTTAAACTATTTCTGTTATCACAAAATACACATAAGTAGGAAAGAAGGCAAGATTTACATAGGTATATTTTTGCATATTTTAAAAGTCAACACTATTCATTCCAGTGAATGTAATATATATATGTAATATGCATATTTGTAATATATATATATCAGGTGGATTTTACTTTGAAGAAAGACTTATTCTGTGTTTATGATATATAGAACATTGAAATAATCATATTCTAAAATTAGTGACATCAGCATTAAAACAGAAGTTAAACTGCCCACAAAATATATCTGTATTATTAAAAAGTTAACTATCTTGAAAAGGAAACAAACATGAAAATTTAAGCTAAAAAATCTAACTTTACCTATCAAAAATATTCTTACATTATTCTACACACAAAACTTTCATTTTAATTTCCTTTTCCTCCTCTGACACCAGTTCATTAAAATACAAAGCATCATCTATGAATCTCCCAGATTCAAGATGAAATGCAGCATTTTGTTTTCAATAGAACATTACCAAAGAGTGTTCCTTTAAGACAATGATATATATGCACTCTCTATGTGATACTACTTAGGAGCAGGTTTTTGTCGTTTTAAAATTTTAATAGTTTTTTGCTGCAGTTTCTATTTTCTAAAGACAATATTTTTATGTTTCCATAAAGAGAGTAATATTCATCATAAATAGATTACAAATTTATAATGTTTGAAAGGCATTGACTGTGTGAGAAAATACATTATTTATCAATTTAGAAGCATGCTGATTTATTCACACTGCCTGTCTAATCCTTTGCTGAATGGCTCTAGATTGACCATGAGCAAAAAAAAAAAAAAAAAAAAAAAAAAAAAAAAAAAAAAAAACCTGAAANAAAAAAAAAAAAAAAAAAAAAAAAAAAAAAAAAACACAAAAAAAACCTGATAGTATGGACCAGTACATCATATAAAAATTGAACTTTGAACTTTGTGGCATTGGTAGTGATGATTTTTTTCATATTCATTATGATTCATATAGCAAAGATACACCATTATGTTTTGTCTAATTGCTTCAGTATATTTAAGGTCATATTCAAGTAGAAAATTACACATTATTTCAGTTCTTTTGGAAACATACTAGTGAATTTTTAGTAATTCCCCATGTTTTAGAGACAAAAATGGTATTTAATGAAAATTAAAAACTTGGTAAGGATCCCAGGTACAATAAACAAAACCTTATATAAAATTCCTTAACAAAAGCTACATTAACATAGTTAAATAATGCTCCTATCTTTGATAAACCAAGGTTGTCTCTTTGCACACAATTTTTGCCCAATCTTTGTTTTCTCTCATCTACTGGTCTCAAGGTCTAACCTTTATTCCCTGGTCTTCATTATTCCCAACTTAGATCACCTACCCATTTTCTATAATCCAAAACAAACTAACAAAGTGTAAACCCTCTCACAATTCTATGATTGGTCCATTGGTTTATGTGGAGTATGATATGTATTATAATAATTATTTCATGTGTTTTATGTGTATGTGGAAGGTCACATAATTTTGTAAACTGATGTCAACTATAAAACAATAGACTTCATCCCTAACTTCAACTCTGTCATTCCTTTAATTTAGCTTTGATCATCTCATAGTAGCAATATATTTTCCCAAACTCTACTAGGTTTATAAAGTTTCTTACTCAATGCCTATATTTCTTGTTTCTAACAAAATTTTCATCACTTTTAATTTATTTTTGAAATACCATTGCTCTCCAACATTATTAATGTTTTATAAATATAGGATCTTAAACCCACCTTCAAATAGGTACAGTCACTGTATACAAATAATTGCTAAATTTATCTAAACCAATATTCTGTTTTACTATACCTTAAGAGCATGATGATTTTATAATTTATGATGGGCCTCTCTGGTGGCACAGGGGTTAAAGTCTTAGAGCTCTCAAGATATTGCCAGCCACTGAAGTCTGAGTTCCATTGATTCTGTGCAGGAAGCTAAATCACATAATGCAGCAGACCTCTCCTGCCTTGCCCACTGTCCCCTCAGCAGTGTACTTCAGTAGATCTGCCTGTTCTGCTCCCCACTCTGTCTCTGGTGAATCCTCTCACCCCCAGTACCTCTGGCCTTGAATGCATAATAAACTGTATATTTATATAAATAAATCTTTAAAAATAAAACTAAAGTGTGGTGTTTGATTTTATCTACTCAATCTATATTGGTTGAGTATATGAGTCACAAAAACATATTTGGAGACTCAAATACTTAGGCTTATGTTGGAAAACAAAATCATGCTATTAAATTTACTTATAAATGCATTCATTGTCATGAGATTAAGAATTTAAAGTTTATGGTAAAGCCTGATTAAAATAATTTTCATATATTGGAAGTTAGAAACAAAATCAACTTTTTAAAAAGTCTCTCCAAATTTACTATTTCTCTGCAGTATGGCATGTGAGCTAATCTGTCAACTTATTTATTGTACATCAGAGTCAACAGACATTATACTGATATCACTTGTCTCATTTTATCAAAATAAACATCATTGTTGCACAGAATCTACATATAAGAATGTTTTATTACAGTGACTAACTGAAATCTGTTTTAATAGAATCAGAAATGATACCTGGTATGTGTTAGTGGCATTAATTAGAGTACTTTACAAAAATGTGTTTTAGTCATTTGGAAAAAAAAATTTAAATGACATGCAAGAAAAATATTTCACCAATTTCCTAATTATTTAAATTGCAATCTTTGAAACTAGATTTCAAACAGCATAATCATATGTTTTATGCATGGCTATTGAATTTTGTAAGATACACTGGCATAGCTGATCATAAAAGATAAAGATACTTTAAAGTCAGAGCACATTAGGGTATATAAAATCACAAACTATTATATATATATATATATGCCGATTGCTAGCACTTCAATAAATCCTTGTGATAATTGATGAGAAACCAAAAAAACCCTGAAGAGTCTTTTGCTGACAAATGCCAGTATCTGATTTATGTAAATCACAAAAGATGAAAAGAAAAGCAGTAAAAAGTAAAATAACCCAAAAAATAAGGAACCAACATAAAGAGCTTAGATGCTTATTGATCATTTGTTACTACTATCCTTCTAAAGCCAAGAATTATCTGAAAATAAAACAAAAACAAAAACATGATGTAAGAGAAATTAATCTCAAGGCCCAAAACAGCTACACAAGTTAATAGATATAACACATTAAAAGGTATTTTTACATCAGTATAACCTCCAAGATAAGTGAGAACTGTTAACAGAATAATTAATTACAAAAATCTAGTTATCTTTGCATTTACTCAGCAGAATCAGAAATAATCCATCACTTAAATAATGTCAAATGATTGAAAGCAGAGTTTTGAATTTGGAAATAATAAACTCAATGGGTTATGTATTCTTTGATCATAAGACCTTATGTTTTATTTACATTAGGTCAAGTATACAAAGAAATTTTATTTGAGTCATTTTCCGAAGTGACTTCTAGTAAAAGATTAAAACATGACCTGCATTATTGTATTGCCAATTTCTAAATGGTCCCTAAAATAATCCAAGCAATGTTCAATAAATATTGTTTATAAATGACCTAATTTGAGAAGATATGTACATATAGCATGGCATACTATTATTTTTCTTACCACACCACTTCTATTCTCCAAGAAGAAGACGAACAAGGTCAAAGCTGTAAGTTCTAGGATAAATGTATGCTTGTAAATACAACCGAGATAGAAATTTTTAGTTTTAAAATATCTGGCATATAGAACATTTCTAGTTGGTCTAGAGTGTAAATAATTATATTTTTTAAACTCCACATCATCCTGATTTTGAGTGAATCTGAAATGACAACCACCTAAAAATAGACTTCTCTGAAGATCCATAAATTTTTAAGTGACTCTCATTTTCTACCAATCAATAAGGATGATCTATGGTTAACTGAGAGTGTACAAAGATTTAAAATTGTTCATAAAATGGCATGGAATGAATATCAAATCAATAATCTACATTGCATTTTATGTTATATAATTCCCAATTTTCTTGTTCATCTCTTTCACAAAAGGAAAATTTAACTCACAATGCATTTTATCTCAATTCAAATGAGAGAACCAAACAATTATCATATCAAAATTAGATATATGTATGGCATCCAAACATCAATCAAGTCCCAAATGGCCTGAAAAAATTACAAAACAATACTGACACCTCTAACTCCTTTTTTTTATATTTTTTTGTCTTTTTTTTATTAAAATATTTTAAAATTTACATATACTTGCCATTAATTGTAATCCCCATGTATTCCCCATCACCATCTCACCAGTGC